>CM037875.1:32154920-32362420 GCA_021292105.1 Anadara kagoshimensis | reverse complement strand
TAAAACTATCGCTTGATGTTTATTAATACTGTATTTTTCGCGTCACACTGGTAACACCATTATTCCTAGAGCACATTCGGAATTTAAATGCCTGGAGCAACTTCATGTGTTTTTGAAAAGAATATAAAAACGAATTTATGAAAAAATCAACAAAGACAATTATCTGAAATAATACCATGCTGGGATTTGTTAATAATTATATTTTTGATAAAACAAATTAAAATATTAAACATCAATGATAAAACATTCTATTTGCTGACTTTGTTTGGTTTAATTATATGGGGATTGTTCTGTAGAAATGTACTAGAATCACTAAAGTATCAGATGATTTTACCTTGATATCTAACAAGTCGATCACAAAACATACTGAAGGAGCCGATATTTAATTGCAAGAAGAATCTGGTCATTAGCTATCACTGTTTTAAGAAAATACGAAAAAACAAATAAATAAATAAACCAGAGGCTCCGTGTGGCTGAGCCTGTATCGCTCACCTGACTAAAATGATGTTAAAGCAAATTTGTATTCCAGTGATGAACAAATGCACTGTTTATATCAGACAGAATGGCTAAGGAAATCACTGTAGAATATATGTACCATTCACAGTTTTTCAATCTGATTAAAATCACATCGCTCACTTGTTCCCCTATTTTTGATATAGGCGCGGAGTGGGAGATCTGAGGAAACACCGTTTAGGGGCATATGTGAATGACCCATTGTCGTAACATTTATTGTCCAATGAAATTTCAGCTTCCGAGATTTTGAAAGTGTTATGCCTTTATTGTAAATGAAACGCGCAATTTGAATGGTCAGTTTTAGTTAATTACCATAAGGCCATTCACATATGACCCTCAACAGGGTTTCCTCAGATCTCCCACGACGCATCAATATCAGAAAAGGGCGGCAAGTGAGAGATCTGATTTTAATCAGATTGCAGTTTTTTGATTTTTTTTTGCAACTATTTGGTCCCATGTTCAACTATAAATAAATAAATAAATAAGTTTTATTTAGATGCGGCATATACATAGATAAATTACAAACATAAGCTCTGGTGAGGTTTTGATCGACCGACTATGATCAGTTTTTAACTGACTATGTACCCCACTGGAAGTTATATTTTTTGTTGATAAAAAAATTTGGTCAATGTTACAGTTCAGCTAGACTTTCCAAGATAAATCACTGTGATCGACATATCAAATGGAATGTAGCTTTTTCCTGGTAGTGCTATTGACAAGTTTTCTTTTGTGTTTAAAGTTGCACAATGAATCATTTTAAATGCAAAAGAAATCTTTTTGATAGATTCAACAAGAGAAAGGATATACACATTTCACTAACCAGAGTGGTACGTCCATCACAGTGATATATCATGGTACGTCTTTGGCTGTATTGTAGTAAAGGGTTTAATATATATAATTATTGTATAAAATGGATGAATTGCTTCAGTAGTTTCAAGAGATGGTTGAAATGTGTTTTTTTATCTATGTTGGTGGCCATGTGTTTAGTGGAGGCAAGGAGGCAATCTTGGTGAATTTCTTTCATACATCATTTTTGTAAAGTTTGGTTCAATTTGCTTCAGTAGCTTCAGAGGAAATAGCCAATAAATGTTTTTGCCATAGGGTCCAAAGTTAAACTATGTCCTATGCTGGCGGCCATGTTTTTGGCAGATCGAAAAAAATTGTCAATCTAAGTACAGGACCCTCCATACATCATTCCCATAAAGTTTGGTTCAATTTGCTTCAGTAGCTCTAGAGGAGATAGCAAATATATGCTATTCCCATAGGGTTAAACTATGTTCTGTGCTAGCAGCCAACTTTTTTGGCGGATCAGAAAAATTTCCACAGTCTAAGTAAAGGACCCGTCATGCATCATTTCTGTAAAGTTTGGTTCAATTTGCTTCAGTAGCTTCAGAGGAGATAGGGTCCAATGTGAAACTATGTTCTCCGCTGGCAGCCATGTTTTTTGGCAGATTAGAAAAATTTTGGCAATCTATATGAAGGACCTTCTATACATCATTTCTGTAAAGTTTGGTTAAATTCGCTTCAGTCATTTTTGAGGAGATAGTCAAAAATGCGTTTTTCCCATAGGGTCCAATGTTAAACTATCTTCTGCCCTGGCGGCCATGTTTTTCGGCGGATCAGAAAATTTTTGGCAATCTAGTAAAGGACCTTCTATACATCATTCCTGTAAAGTTTGGTTCAATTTGCTTCGGTCATTTCTGAGGACATAGTCAAAAATGCGTTTTTTCCCATAGGGTCCAATGTTAAACTATCTTCTGCGCTGGCGGCCATGTTTTTTGGCGGATCAGAAAAATTTTGGCTATCTAAGTAAAGGACCTTCTATACATCATTTCTGTAAAGTTTGGTTAAATTCGCTTCAGTCATTTCTGAGGAGATAGCCAAAATGCGTTTGTTTCCATCCATAGGGTCCAATGTTAAACTATCTTTTGCGCTGGCAGCCATGTTTTTTGGCCAATCAGAAAAAAATTGGCAATCTATGTAAAGGACCTTCTATACATCATTTCTGTAAAGTTTGGTTAAATTCGCTTCAGTCATTTTTGAGGAGATAGCCAAAAATGCGTTTTTCACATAGGGTCCAATGTTAAACTATGTTTTGCGCTGGCAGCCATGTTTTTTGGCGGATCAGAAAAATTTTGGCAATCTAAGTACAGGACCTTTTATACATCATTCCAGTAAAGTTTGGTTCAATTTGCTTCACTAGTTTCAGAGGAGATAGCATATATATGCTTTTCCCAAAGGATCCAATGTTAAACTATCTTCTGCGCTGGCGGCCATGTTTTTTGGCGGATCAGAAAAATTTTAGCAATCTAAGTAAAGGACCTTCTATACATCATTTCTGTAAAGTTTGGTTAAATTCGCTTCAGTCATTTCTGAGGAGATAGCCAAAAATTCGTTTTTCCCATAGTGTCCAATGTTAAACTATATTTTGCGCTGGCAGCCATGTTTTTTGGCCAATCAGAAAAAATTTGGCAATCTATGTAAAGGACCTTTTATACATCATTCCTGTAAAGTTTAGTTCAATTTGCTTCAGTCATTTCAGAGTAGATAGCATATATATGCTTTTCCCATAGGGTCCAATGTTAAACTATCTTCTGCGCTGGCAGCCATGTTTTTTGGCAGATCAGAAAAATTTTGGCAATCTATGTAAAGGACCTTCTATACAGCATTCCTGTAAAGTTTGGTTAAATTTGCTTCAGTCATTTCTGAGGAGATAGCCAATAATTCATTTTTCCCATAGGGTCCAATGTTAAACTATCTTCTGCGGCCATGTTTTTAGGCAGATCAGAAAAATTTTGGCAATTAAAGTAAAGAACTTTCCATACATCATTTCTGTAAAGTTTGGTTAAAATTGGTTCAGGGGTTTCAGAGGAGATAGCCAAAATGTGAAAAGTTTACGGACGGACGGACTGACGGACGACGGATGCCAAGTGATGACCAAAGCTCACATGGCCTTTAGGCCAGGTGAGCTAATAAAAAGGAAAATGTTCTTTTAGTTAGAAGGAAAATAAATATAGCGAATAAATACGCTTAATGAGTAAAGTTTAAGATGAATACATCTGTTTCTGTAAGCAATTGAATTTTTTTTCACAGTAAATATTACTTGGTCATGGATTGTCATGTTTTGTTTTCGATTCTCTTACTCAACAGCTCTATCGGTTACAAATTGAAAGGAATTCTACAGGTTCGACAAATTTGAATCTCGCCGTTTACTGCATAATTGTTTTTAACTCAGTTAAACAACACAAAATCAATTCGAACAAAACAAATCCTTCATGACATACATCACTATCAATAAAACGAAGCATTCTAAATTAACAAATATCATCAACTGTCGCAGTAATGGTAAATACTACAAAACATGTTTGAATTTTACAGCACTAGACGGCCATTTCAGATTAAAGTTCTTTAACGATAGTTCTAGAATCAATTGTACATATCCAAATATGTTTAAAGATTTTAAAATGTGAAAAAAAAGAATAAAATGTATTTACTAAATCAAATTTTATTATAAAATACAATATACTAATTCATTTAAATATACATGTACATGTAATCAACAATTAATAATGCTTTTATCAAAATTTTGAAGTCTTAATAAAAACAATATTGATAGATGAACTTTTATAAAAGCAAAATTTATTGGACGTAACAATCATGATACATTTATTTATTAAACATTTTGCAGATAAATTGTCTGAATCAACACAATCTATAGAGCCTTGAACTAGATGTTAAGTGTTTTTTAACTACCAAGCCAAATGGATATGGATAAAAGAGAAACTAACGGTGCTGAATCGCTGCATCAATAATGCATTGTTGATCGTCATGGATTTGCCAAATGTATTGTTTCCAACAGTGTTATTAATTGAATAGAAAATAATGGATTGGGATATGGCTCTAGTTCAACCATCTGAGTTCATTTCTTTTTTACAAATTTTATTTTTGGAAACGGTATTTTTCATTTTTGACGGTTATGCTGCAAATAACAAGAGAAGATGCCAAACTTAGAAACAATACATTATGTTTTGTTATGGAGCGTAGCTGTTAAATGTTTTCTAAGGGAACAGGAGCTATTTTAGAGCGTATAAAAACACATTATAACTATGTTTAATGTACAGGTCGAGAAATAGACGCTTTCTCTGTTTATTGATATTTCTCATATCAGATTCTATTTTTTTCTCTTTTTTTGTAGGTTAACAGATCAGTTAGCGTTTAATTATCATAAGATCGTGAATGAAATATGACCGAGTTAAATAATTTCTTCCTAGGAAATTTGATCAATCAAAGATTAGGGCAATATTAAATATCTATGTATAGAAACCTCTGCTATATTACAATAAGAAAAATGGCTTTTTTACCGACAATCACTAAAACTTGGAACGTATTTAAAAAAAGTGAACACTAAAATAAAATCCAAATGATTTGTTTTTTCCAAAGTAGTATAAAATACATCAGTTTTCGAAGTCATGATTTCTGTTTTTTTCATAGTTCTTTTAGCGAAAAGAAAAAGAGACATATATTATGTCATGATCATTGGTGGTCGTCAGTATGAATATCTGCTCTCTCTCTCTCTCTCTCTCTCTCTCTCTCTCTCTCTCTCAATAATTATTAAAATAGTTGAAAGTTGTATGAGTTTGCGAAGAACATCCGCGTAGCTCACATTTTTCGTATCAATGGTGTTTCTTGAATGCCATTTTACAAACAATATGAGAAATCCACTCAGATTTTTCCTGAAAAAATCTCTTTTATGCTACTATGTTGATATTTTTTATCATTGAAGGGGACAGCGAATAATATTCTTTAAAACAGTTTTGGAAGTTTATACATTAACATCCCCATATTGACAATATTCTTCACCCTTCTACTGTCGGGAGGGGGGGCTTTGAGTAAGGGATATACATTATTATTATTATTTTTATTATTACACATCGATGTTTTGACGTATTGTCACAATGTCTGAGGTCAAGGAAAAACAAAATAAAGCAATCGATGTCCAGATCTGCCCACAAATACCAAATAGCGATATCTTTGAATATGGTGTTGTTAATAACATGATTTTAAAAGATACATTGTTATTCTGAATCAGAATAAACAGAAACGATAAAACTCGTTCCTAAACCCTGCGAGAACATTTAATGTTCTTCCAATATCCCTACCGATCATAGTCTTTATGATCTATCTACACACGTGGGGGGTGTAGCTAGCTACACAGGAGGTGTTTACCCTTCCGGAGCACCCGGCCTGGTGGGAATTCATGTGCGTAACCTTACTTGTCAGTTCCAAAGTTTTTACTTTGCTTCTGGATTGTGATTCGAACTTGGATTTGTTTAATACCAAGATCATATTATAGGATCGTTACTAAACTTTCAATGACTTTATTAGATCATTAACATTGAAGATGTAACGCAAAAGTAAGTCAGTTATTAGTTATTATTTACCTAATTTTACGGTGGAAAACATAATTAAGAATATAGAATATCGGAGAGATATCTTGATCATGTGATTTATCCACACGTGTCTATGTAAAACTATAACTTGTAATAATAAACACAATAACTGCCTCGTTAAGAGTCATATGAAATATAATGGCGATTTTGACACGATTCATATTCCTAGGATTTAATGCTCTTTTGTCCTAGAATAGGGTGTTTGATGTATGAAAAGTACCTAAACCAAAAATAATATTTGAAATGAATCCACACAGCTAGACGAACAATTACTGCAGTATAACTTTGAAATTTAAACGAGGAATTGTTAAACCGAATTCATTCGTCAATTTTATGTTATCCATACAAAATATTGCAAACATATGCTTTTCAAAGGTCTCAAAAAGTTTGATAGCTGTCATCACAGTATTGTTGATAAGTTTGATGTCACTGTGTCCAGGATTGCCATGGATATATTTGATGTCCCATAGTTCCATGTAATCTTTACACAATTTTGATTACACATGTGGTGTGTAGCTAGCTAAACAGGAGATGACTACCCTTCCTGAGCATCCGGTCTCACTTCCCTGGTGGAGGTTTAATTGTCTAACCTAACTTGTCAGTTCCAATGTTTTTACTTTGCCACTACATTGCAATTCGGACATGGATAAGTATGTTTGTATGATTAGTATCATTATGTTGATGAAAGACTTATTACGATTCAAAGAAGCAAGTGACAGAGAATTGTTTTAAATAAGATGAATAATTACAGTCGGACTGCTGCTTCTTCTGCTTATGGTGTATTTGTTTACCAATTAATACCCTATGGTAGAGCGTGTTCCCACTACGGGGACTTTGTACAACGAAGTAGGCTGTTTGCAAATAAATTGTTGACTCATGGATATTGCAAGCCTTGGCTTATCAATGCCCTCAAAAAGTTTTATGACTGTCGTCACAGTAATGTTGATACGTTTGATGTCTCTGTGTCTAGGATTGCCCTTAATATATTCGACGCCCATAATAGTTCCATGTGTAACCGGAACCGGAAGGGTTCGAACCGGCACTCGGCAGCACAACGGCTCAAATATGGGTTTTAATCTAATCCAAGCATTCAACAATTATATATTGCTATTCGGAGTAAAAGAAAACTACATAAATGACAGCTGCTACATGTTCATTTTCAGGGTCATGACATAGCTCTCACACCTCAAAAACCACTAGAAATAAAAACTACAAAACATATAATTTATTAACACATAACATGAAATATTTCCAACAGAACAATTAATATCAACAGCGACAATGAAAAATCAGCACCAATATCCTAACAACTCTACAAAACTGGTAATAATAATAATTAAGGGGAGAATACCGGCGACGGAGCAGATAAAATTACACGACCTACATAATTAATAGAGCCTACTGGAAAAAATAGATTAACTCCCTAACATTTTAGAAAAATGGCCAAAAATATCCTACTAAAATAAAAGTTTAATTCCTACTGAAAAGAATAAAATCCCATCTTGTAAAAAGAGAATCTAAACCCAGTAAATAGTTTGGAGTTTAAAACCTCCCACCCATTTTAGTTTAAATGCCTAAACATTAAACCACAAAGAGTGGAAAAGGCCAAAGGGCTTATAGTAGTACAGGTCGTTCGCGAACCTTTTGCCACCGTTCAGCCGGCCGAAAAGACGGTTAGAGCGGTTCTGTAGCGCCTTTTATACTATTTTGCCAGGGTGCGTAAATAAATCAACCAATCAGATTAGCGAAAACAAGGCTGAACTTAATATAACAAGATCTATTCTGATTGGCCAAAAGAAATAACTTTAACCAATGAAAATGTGTATTATAAAACGGGGTTCTGGCAGAATTTACAAAATGGCTGTCACAGTGCAACAGACTAAAGTAAAATGAAAATAACCGACTGAATTTAAAGTAAGTCATGACAGCTTTAGCTGACTGCATAAACAATAAATATAAGTGAAATAGATACTGAACGTGTAAGAATAAGTAAACTGCTGCTGCCGATACTCGGCTAATCATGTAGAAAAATAGTCGCCGTTACACATGTTCCTTTCACACAATTTTGATTACACACTGGGTGAGTGCAGCTATCTATCTAATCCTATCTGAACAGGAGCCGCTTACCCTTCCGGAGCAGCCGGGCTCACTTCCCTGATGGAAGTTCACGCATCTAGCCCGACTTCTCAGTTCCGAAGTTTTTACTTTGCTTCTGGGTTTTAATTCGGACATAGATAAGTATGTTTGTTTATGATTTAGTTTTCCTTTACCATGGTTAGAATCATTGTTTCAATGAAAGATTAAATATGATTAAAAAAGTAAGTGACAGAGAATTGTTTAAATTAAGCTGTATAAATACAGACGGATATAAAGAGCGACAAATAATCAGGATCCAGTCACCTCTATAGACCTTTAAGCCAAACCTGCAACTTAATCTCACCAGTATTATTTCTTAGTTGAGAGAGAAAGAGGATACAACAGATTTGATAAACGTTCCTCCAAGAATTAGTCTGATATTATTATCATAAAATTTATATAGAAGATTTTTGATAATATGCTTTCTTAAAGAAGCATGAACATTGTCATTATTTTCAAGATCATTATAAAAACAGGATGTGAGGTTCCATATTCACTTTACTTGTATAAGGAAACAAAATATCATTTTATAAGAAGATAAAAATGTCCTTGGAATACCAATTAACATGTTACTTTGTACAACGAAGCAGTCTGCTTGCAAATAAATTGTTGACTCAGGGATATTGCAAGCCTTGGCTTATCAAGGCCCTCAAAAAGTTTTATGGCTGTCATCACAGTAATGTTGATAAGTTTGATGTCTCTGTGTCCAGGATTGCCCTGGGTATATTCGACGCCCATAATAGTTCCATGTTCCTTTCACACAATTTTGATTACACACGGGGTGAGTGCAGCTATCTATCTAAACCTATCTAAACAGGAGGCGCTTACCCTTCCGGAGCAGCCGGCCTCACTTCCCTGATGGAAGTTCACGCATCTAGCCCGACTTCTCAGTTCCGAAGTTTTTACTTTGCTTCTGGGTTTTAATTCGGACATAGATAAGTATGTTTGTTTATGATTTAGTTTTCCTTTACCATGATTAGAATCATTATTTTGATGAAAGATTTAATACGATTCAAAAAGCAAGTGACAGAGAATTGTTTAAAATAAGCTGTATAAATACAGACGGATATAAAGAGCGACAAATAATCAGGATCCAGTCACCTCTATAGACCTTTAAGCAAACCTGCAACTTATCTCACCAGTTTTATTCTTTAGTTGAGAGAGAAAGAGGTTACAAAAAATTGATAAACGTTCCTCCAAGAATTAGTCTGACATTATCATCATACTTTATATAAAAGATTTCTGATAATGATCTTTCTTGAAGAAGCATGAACATTGTCATTATTGTCAAGATCATTATAAAACAGGATGTGATGTTTCATATTTGATTTACTGGTATAAGGAAACAAAATATCGTTTTATCAGAAGTTTTAATAAGAGTGTCCTTGAAATAAAAACAAGTTACTTGTAGATTTCTGGAACAAAAAATCATAAGAACAAGCAAATATGTGTACGAAAAGTTCGGAACATAAACAGCTGTAAAGAAAATGCGTGTGAGATAAACATGGTAAAAGCATTGAACAAATAACCGTAACACAACATTATCCATTTACTAGATATACCGACTAGAACAAACTGGAGCAAGAAAGGGCACTGAGGTTATACACACAAAGAACCCGGAGAGATTGATTACGACACGAACACAGACAACAGATAATGAGATTTCATGCAGTTTATAGTATTACAAAATCTTAAAGTCAAAAGTTTAGTATGTTACTTAGGAAATTTAATGACCTTCTATTACACATCAAATCGATTCCACAGACATTAAAGGGGCAAACTAATAAATAACACCCATAAAAATACTAATTATTTCACATACAGATAAGATTTATGAATGGTTAATCAATGAATTTTGAATTTTAATCAATTTGACCTGATGAACAATAATCAAGGCTTTAACAAGTAAAATCTGAAATCCATTGAAATGTATATAGAGAGGACACAGGCCAGCGGAATGAATGATGTGGCATGTAGCGATTATAGAGCCATAAAATCGGGCTTTTGAATGTATCCAATTTGAGGTGTAGATGCACATTGAGGACGTTTAAAAAAGATGTATTTGAGCACTTTTACTGAACAGATGTATTTTAGGATGTTTGCAAGGCTAATACACTTTAAGGACATTGGCAATGCATATGAACTATGAAGACATTTAGTACTGACGCACTTAAAACCACTTAGAAAAATGCCAATAAATATCCAGGGCGTTAATATAAAACTTTATAATTAGAAAGAGAAAAAACAACTTTGATGTCTTTTTGGTAAATTGGAATTAAAATTAATGGAAATTGATTTTTCAGGATGAACTATTATGGATATGGTTTACCCTAATTTTTTATTTGTTTCTATTCGATAAAGATATAATAAAATAAAAATCCATTTTGGTATAAGTGTACTATACCTTTTACGTAAAAGTCTAAGCTTAATACGGCATGCTTTTAATCAGAAAGCACACTTGTTGATTAAAAGGTGTTTAAACCCAAAGACATTCATTTAGAATCGGGTTATCACTGCCGCAAACTAGGATCTGTCAGACTGAGAATCGGGCATTTCATAGAATAAAAACTAAACATATCAATAAAAAACCTTGACGCTGGAAATATACCCGTATATCTGTAAAACCCAAGCCATTTATTTATGATTATTTCGGCTCTTTATCAAACTTTGATCTGCACGAGTGTTATTCGAACATGTAGTTTTGTAGAATTATACAAAATCATGTTAGGAATATATTCAGACCATAGACTCCTAACATAGTGAAACAGATCATTGATGGCAGAAATTTCTTTCTTGCTGATTTAAAGGTATAAAAAACATTAATATGGAACCGATTCATCTATTTCGCATATAAAGATCTGTCCGATTAGGTTTCGGACCAAGGGTACAAGAGACATTAAATATTATTGGTAAAGGGCACCTGTATACACATGTATATTATATATTATACCAGTTTTATATTTACAGCACTAGACGGTTGTTTCGGAATACAATTCCTAATCAGTAGTGCTTGGACCAAAATTATTTTGAAGATGTTGAAAAGCTACCCAAAAGACCAAAATATATTTTACCAAATTAAGCTAAGGAAATACTTTGCATGAGGGATTATACCTTAGTTTTTGAGAAATTCAAATTTAAATAAAATTTACAAAATCCTTTGCGCACAAACATTTAGTGTTTTAGGATTTAAAAAAAAATCAATGTTGTTATACATCATTATATCTCACTAAAGTACATTACAATCTGTCACATATGTGACATGTTACCTAATGATTTCTGATTCTCATTACGCTTGATATTTTTCAGATCGCGAATTAATTTGTCTCATAAATGGTTCAAACACCTTAAGGGGTATTGAATTCCACGATAAATATGTTACTTAGGAAATAAAAAAGCTACTGAAGCCATAAATGTAAATTATGATGACGTCATTAGTCTGATTTCTGAGCATTTAAATCATTTGATCTGAAAGCTCGTCGGTTGAAGCAGCGTTCAAATTTTAGACTGTCTTGTTGTATGTCAGTGAAAGACGTCATCATGTTATTATTAATTGAAGAGAGACTGAGTTAAATTACAAAAATTCTCAGATTTGACAAATACAAATCCATTACTGAAGGAAAGCTATTTCCAAGGTAACCCATCTTGACATAAATCGAATAAATCAAACAGCGTCAGGAAGTCTTACATAATCTTCAGAAATATGACACATTGTCTAACTTTGGCGTATAATAATAATAATAATATTATAATAATAATAATAAATATATTAACTAAAATTATTAATAATGATAAACAATGTCTACTTTCAGGAACATAAGGAAATTAAAACCATGTCTGGAATAATGAAATAATGAATAATGGAAGACAACAATGGATAATATAAGGGTTATTGCAAGTCCAGGCTTATCCAAATCCTTAAAAACTTTTGTGATCGTGATTTCAATATTTTTATTAAGTATGTCTCTGTATTCAAAATTATCCTAGATACATTCATCCCCCATAGTTTCACGATATTTTCATTCTCAATTTTGGTTTCACACGTGGTCACTTTTGATTGCGATCAGATTTAGAATAGACTTTATAAGGATAAGGCTAAAGACTTTGACAATGTTTGAAAATACTGATAACAAATTGATAGTGCATGTACATTTGGAGGAACCTGCTACATATCTTCTCTTGCATAGATGTTTGTGACCTTTAGGAATCAAATACAAGCAAAGAAGGTCAAGGCTTTACTGTTTCAAATTGATACCTAATACGCAATAACCGACATATGTATCGGTAACCATAACCTCCTGCCTAGCTAGCTTTACATGACACCTAGATGACTCGTTCCAAATAAAAACACCCTGAAGACGCTCGTGTATAATACCAGACACACATCAGGCCTTAAAACAACTGAGACATTCAGATGACTTAGATAAGCTGTACGAAAACACCAACGGAACTAACAAAAAGTTGTGACTAGAAGAACACTGTACTATGAGACTATGGTGAAGAATAATTGAAATCGTTGAAAAGAACATGGTATAGAATTGAAGGATTGCAAACTACAGAATTCGAAATTATTAGTAAACGCATTTGCGGCTCACACAAGATACAATAAGTGAGAATTACACACACAAAGAAAGGAAATTATGTTTGGCAACTTGGCAATATAAGAAAGGATCAATTGATATTTCATTACGATATTTTAGGAAATTCTGTATTTATTGGGAATGTGTCGAAGACAGAACTATGGCTTTGAAATAAACAAACGAAGCCACGTGTGAAAGTGTCCAACAAGCGCAAAGGTGTCCAATATATGAAAGACAATTGCATTCCTTTAAGTATAAATTAATAAATGAATCTAATATCTCGTAATAGTATGTGGAACCTATTGATACAATATTTGTAACATGTGCATGCCTTATCCTAAACATCCAGAAATGACTTGTGATGGCACATAAAACATTTGGCCGTACATAAGCACTATAGCCACTCTATTTGTTGATTGTAACGAATTAATCTCTTTTTGAAGTTGAGTCTTTAACATAAAGATTCTTACATTGGCGAATACATTTTTTGCGATGTTTTAATGATTGCTTAAAAATACAGCATTTTTCGATGACACTTAAAAGAGGCCAAGTGACACACTATTATTGTAAGTGTAGTCCTAGTTTATATTTGTCATCATATAGCTTTTACCCAGTCATTAGTTTGCAGTCAAACAGTTCATGGATTTGTGAGTAATATTTGGTATTTACACTTTAACTGTCAATATTGGTTAAACATGAACTCTATCTTGAAATAAAAGAGTGGGTGTAAAATGTGTCTTGTATTCTATTTTCTTTGTTCTTGGTGGTATTATCTATTGCACCTGCTAGGTTTTCAGTTACAGTTACAGTTTCACGTCTTATTTTGAACGTTTTGTCTTTCTTTCATACATAAAACCGATGCACTGGATTAGAGTATAGTTTTTTATTTACAATCATAAAAATATTTAAGTACGACACAACTTTAAAGTTATCGCTTAAATTAATTATTTTATCCACACTTTCGACAAACACATGATATTGATGGGACAGCCTTTTTTCAAAAAAAAAGAAGTGAAAACATTTAAAGAATTGTTTCAAATAAAAGCAAATTTGACTTAAAGGGCATCCTGAAGACGCCGTTGTATAATACTAGACATACATCAGAACCATAATACAACAGCATCCAGATGACTTGGACAAACTGTTTAAATACACGAGAGAAGTAACACAAAGGTATGACAAGAATAACAGAAGACTGTGTTAGGAGAAGTAGTAAAGAATTATTGAAAACGTCGAATAGAAGATGGATCTAGTAACAGCTTATTCTTGCATCACACAAGATACAATAAGTATGTAAGTAAGTAAAAGGTATACAGCTATGACATATATTGATTTACAATGACATCAGAAACTCTGTTTCCGCCCCGTTTTATTTGTCTTCATATGGACTGTAAATTACATATATTACCAGTTTTATATCTACAGCACTAGACGGCCGTTTCAGAATACAATTCCTTATCAGTAGTGCTTGGACCAAAATTATGAAACCAAAATCATTTTGAAGATGTTGAAAAGCTACCCAAAGGACCAAATATATATTTTACCAAATTAAGCTAAGGAAATACTTTGCATGAGGGAGTATACCTTAGTTTTTTTTTTCTTAGAAATTTTGAATACACAACCTTCTTCCATTTTCGAATTCAACCCTTAAATTCTATTTTAAATTTTGAAACTTAGAAAATACTTCATTATTATTTATGAGCACTATGTCTTATCACTCATAGTTATGTATGTTCACTAATACCTTTATCAAGTGTACTCTACTAAAATCGCTATTATTACTTATTGGTGTTGACAAAATAAATGCAGTTGTCTTGTATGAAGTGAAAACTGTCATCTTATTTCATTATTGTATACATAATATTGATTCAAAAATGTAACAGAACATATTGCTTATATGTAAATTTTGCTGTTCTAACCCATTCTATATAACAATTTTATTTTTATCGGGGGCCTTGTTTGCTAAGCGGTTAAAAGCACATTGGTCAAAGTGATTTTTACCACTTGGACTCGAACCCTGCTTGGGTAGATCTTAATGTGAACAAATTGTCAATTAGTTTCTTGAATGTAGGTTATTTTCTCTGGGGACTTCGGTTTGCTCTTGCATACATACAAACATATCCTCTCTGGGTCTTCAAGGACTCGTGAGGCCGTTGAGCATTCTACGCCACCCCTGTCTGTCACTTGCTGCTGCTTCTGGTCTTTGCTATGTGTTCCATCCATTCTCCATCTTTCTTTTTTAACTGTTCTTCTCCAGATGTTCTTTGGTCGTCCAGCTTTTCTTTTATCTTCAGGCGTCCAGGTTAGTGCTGTCTTGATGTTACTGTTTGTTTCTCTACGCAGAATGTGACCTATATATCTCCATCTTCGGACTTTAATCGTATGGGACAGTGGTGTGGTCTTGGTGCGAGTGTAAAGATCGGTGTTTGAGATCTTCTCAGGCCAATGTATTTTCAGTATCCTACGTAGGCATTTGCGGTGGAAGGTGGTTAACCTCTTGCTCTTGCATTCAAGATTTATTTTTGTATATTTTAAAAACATCATTACCGAACTTTTTATTTTAAGGAATAATACCAGTTAAATTTAATCAATAACAGAAAAAGAACATTTTAAATTTATTTTATGACTAAAACCCATAAATAATATGAGTCATAATAAAAATTGCTTACTTAGCATTTTGAAGTATTAAAACATGCATTTTATATACAGCTTCATTGCAAGGACTTATAAAATGTCTGGTCGATATCAATCATGAATACCTTTTATCATACCTCGATATTGACTTTTTACAGATGTGAAAAACATCATTTTACTTTTATTTTGTGTGCAATAGTTTTGATAAATGAATAAAAAGTGCTTATTCAGCATTTTGCTGCAGGAAAACCTATTTTATATACAGCTTCATTTCAAGGACTTTTAATCATTAATCATTCTTATCATACATACAGATTTGCCTTTGAGATATCAAACATTTATCCATTTTATCATACTAATGGTTTGTTCTTAGATATTAACTCACTTATCAATATTTTATTGGTCTTTTTTTTGTCATTTACAATCACTTCATGTCCATTTTATTTAACTCCTAATGACATTTAAAGCACAAAGCTTTTCTTGCGATACCGGAATTTATTGTCTAAAACAACGGCTTACCATTTCCTTTATTACATAACCATTGAACCGTTACAAATGCCAGCCATCACTATGTGTCATGAATAGCTAATTTTAACATGTCACGTCTAACAAGCAGACGATCACGGACACAAAGACATCATTTCTTAGAAAGGAAAATTATGTTTGGCAACTTTGCAATATAAGAAAGGGTCAATTATAATTCATTTTGATATTTTAAGAAATTCTGTGTTAATTTTGATTGTGTCAAAGACAGGACAATAGCATTGCTATATATGATTCCTACACGTATAAATATGTCCAATAAGCTTAAAGGTGTCAAACATATGTGAAAGACAACTCTCTTCTTTTAAGTTATAACACATTGATAGTTCAAATATAAACGACGTTATATTTCTTTATACTCCTAAATATGAAAAGTGTTTGAATGTCCAATACTTTATTGAGCTTGAAATACACAATACAATTGGTTCTTCCAATTCTGTTCCATATTAGAACATCAGTTATGACACACAAGAAAAACTACAATTGAAATTATATGAAATGTTACGACTTTAATTTTCCTTTAATAGCACCAGCCTGACTTCTATGGTGGAATTCGCGTGTTTAATATAACTTTTCAGTTTCAAAGTTTTTACTTAGCTTCTGGATTGTGATTCGAACTTTTAAAACTAGCAAACTCTGATAAACACGTGAATTTTTACCAGTGGGAACGGTAGAAATCAATTGGGTTATCGAACAAAGATCTTTTCCCATTGTAACTATATCAATGTACAAAATGAAATAGGTTTAGAGACCTTCTATTACGTTTGACTGCTCATTTATTGGGAAAATGATCTCACAGAAATTACATTATTCAAGAAAGTCGTATTTTCATCTTGTTTTTATTTAAGCTCACTCAAGACTAAAAATTGGTAGAATTCAATTTCCCTGTCCTTATTTATATTCCATTGAGGAAAATCGGCATCCATTTTATTTAGTTAATCAACACTTAAGAAAATAGCTAGCATCACTCTATCAGCATATTGGTCTATGATTTGATTAAACATGATAATTTAGATTCAGTTACGATCTGGGAAGTGTCCAGATTTTTTTAACGATTTAACTGTTAGTTGTATTGTGAATATAATGACCGTTAGGATGATGACCCTAGTCCTTTGTAGACTTGCTTGCTCAAATAAATGTTGTAGTTATTTTAGCAATATCTTTTCAAAGCTAATTCTAAAAATTGAAGTCGACAATGTAAGGAATTATAGCACTTTAAAATACTTAATCTTATGTGTTTTATGATTAATGGGAACAGTTAATTTTAGTAATTGAATTTTAAATTTTTTATACCATTGCTCCTACATTTTGACTTTTTGTATATTTAGTTTACAATATTACTCAGTTTGCAAGGACAGGGAGGTCTTTTCGTTTGGAATGCAATAAATTTAGTTGCGGTTTAGATTTCCGACACATTTATATTACCAATGGAGTTCATCAGTATACCACGTGATCAATACCCCTTAATGTTTGTGTTGAAAGTTTGGAAAACATTTGGTCGAAATTTCCCGGAGTAATGATGTAATTTTTACGGGAAAACGTGAACTGAAGCGATTCCATCTTCAATGGTCGTCTAGTGCTGTAAAATTAAAACTGCTATAATATGTAATTTATAATAATCTTAATTATTAAAATTATAATATTTATAATAATGTGAGTATGCGGATATTTGTCTTTACATTTGATCATGAAAGATCCCCTAACTGGAGTTTTTCATGTTGGAAGTCATTATCCCAGAAACATGTGATTTATTATTAAAGATTTATTAAAACCATAAATTAAAAAGAAAATAGAAAACATGACAAATTTAAGGTAACACCTACAGGTATTTTACATAAAAAATCGTTTTTTTCCTTCTGTGAACACAACAGGGGTATTAGGAATTTCAAGTGTATAATCAAAATCTCTATGGTCTATGTTAAAAACTAATTAACTGCATTATGAATCCAGCAGTAAGTTAGGACACCTTATCTCAATTTATTAACCGAGATCATTATTTTCTGGAGTATGTCTATCCATTATCATTCATACATTTAAAAAAGAAACATATTTCATAACTTTGCTTCTACAACTAAAGCTCTGTTTGAAGTACCAGAAAAACGTTCAATACAACACGTACAAACTTTTTACGCGGCATATAAATTTACAATTTTATAATAAAACTATTTACGTGGCAGATATAAGATAAATTCTTCATTTTAACAAAACTATTTATGTGCCAGATAAATTCACACTTGTCAGTAAAATAGGCATTCCATTACCCGCCAGGGTAATATGGGCTTATTGCAGGTCGCGCAATAATATTTAAATGAGGTGCATACCTTACCTGAGCACCCGTCCTCACTTCCCTGGTGTAGGTTCGCGTGTTCAACCTAACTTGTCGGTTTTAAAGTTTTTACTTTGTTTTTTTTTATTGTGATTCGGACATGGATTAGTATTTTTGTCTTGATTGTTTTTTAATTTATTGTCTATCTTGAACATAGTCTTATAAAGGAACAAAGATACCAATCCATGTCTGCATCACAACCAAAAAGCAAAGCGAAAACTTTAAACCTAGCAAATAAGTTTAAACACATAAACTTTTACCAGGGATGACGGACCGGGTGCTCCGGAAGGGTTAGCACCTATTATTTAACTAGCTACACTTTTCTCTCAAGTGAAATCAAAATTAACAATGACAAACTTTATGTAACGGTTCAATAATGTCTTTCGTACCAATAAATTCTATATATTTGTTAAGACATGATATATTCTCAATAACGGGCGGCACTATTTATTGTTTTTGTAGATTCACAAGAGGCAGTACGTTTTACCAATTGTGTTTAGACCAATGTCTAAAATTTCTATCGAGTAAAATTTCATTGATTAAATTCTTGCGCTAAATCCTTTTTGAAAGAAACAAAATTTTGCACCAGCAGTCTATTAAGTGGGAAATCCCCAACTATGTACATGATCAAAATACGAAAACACAAATAGAAATGAATGACATAGAGATATTTGAAACTGAATTTACCAAACACTTGATTGCAATAACAAAGACAAGATAAGCACATGTTGGAACAGTTCTCAAAACAGTTATAATCACTATGTTAAATCGGTATTTGCATAAAAGTTAATATACAACGTGAAAATAATAATTTAACTAAGTTTATGTTAACACATCTGGAATTCTAACTACAGACATTCGAAGGTTTATTCTTTCGTTTTTTATCTTTTGATGTTCTAGTTAGATAGATAAATCTAATGCATACCTGTTACATTGCAAACTTTGATTTTATAATGGATTGTGCAACATATTTCCGGCATGTCAGGTGAGACTGGCGTGTGTTATCTCTCAATGTAAATTATGAGTTGCCATTTTCCTCCAATCTGTATTTTATCAGAACCAATAGTTGCCATTTTCCTCAAATCTGTCTTTTATCAAAAGCGATGCTTTAGGTGAGCCAAAAAATGATAGTTTATATATTTTATTACTGACAGTATTCTATCAGATGGAATTTGGCAAAATCAGTTTCTGACTGACAATATAAAGGAATCAGGCTTATTATCAGAAGTGGTAGATTAGGTATTGCTGACATTTTTAATTACGTATACCCACAGGTGGTAAAAATGTTCATTATCAAATAATTTACTAGCTTATACTCCAAGATATATTGATACGTTCACAAAGCAGGTGATGTTTTCAAAGATTTCGTAATCATTCCCCTGTTTAGATATCAAACTCTTTTAACACAACTCTGTGTATAAACAAAAAGCAAAAATAAGTGCGTTTGCACTAGTTGAAAAAGAATGTTAATATAAACATTTACACATGGGTCGGAATTAATGATCAGTATCCAGCTCTGATTTTACTTCAAAAGATAAGTAAATCAGACAAAACTGACAAGCAAGATTCTGTTAAGATACAATAAGGGTTAATATTTTATAAACCTACGAGCCTGTTTAACCTAGTAGCCGTATTTACAAAAAGATAGGTATCGGTCACGAGATGGACAATCGACAATAAAATACATAAAAATGCATTAAACATGACAATTAACACACTTTTAGAAAAAATGTGAAAAAGGAAAATGGTTCGACAACTGGAATCGAACTCGATATAAGACTCTTTTTTGATAACAAAAAGATGCATTTGCGTCAAAAATAAAAATAAAAACCAGCATAAATTAAACTTTAGAAAATCAACATCCGCTAAAAATGCAAAATGAAAATAAAATAGGTTTCTTTTGTTTTAAGCATATAGTTAAACAAAATGTTTCTGGTTTTTTCAGCTGAAAGAATTGGAAATGTGACGGCCTTGTGTTATTATTATCATGGATGATGCATATGTACGTAATAGTGAAGATACTTATTTTACCTGCTATGGTAGTAAAAGTATTGAATCTGTGGATGTCATGTTGAAAAGATTCTATAGCTTAAATTTTAAAAATTGAAAAAAATATGTTTGGAAGTGCTTACCCTTCCGTAGCACCCGGCCTCACTTCCCTGGTGGAAGTTCACGTGTCTAACTTACTTGTCAGTTCCAGAGTTTTTACTTTGCTTCTGGATTGTGATTCAGACATGGATTAGTATGTTTGTTTTTGATTTGGACATTTATGGACACAATGAAAATAAATATTTTTTATGGAAAATTAAAAGAATTGGAATTAATTTGATACATAAATTAGGCAATATGCAAAATGTGCAAAATTTCCCATAAACGTTGGCCCCATGAAGTACATTTCACCATATTTTAATTCCTTTAGCTTTATTTGTCTAGTCATTTACTTACATAAATTCTGAAGACTTACGAAATCGTCTCATTAATGTTGAATCAATAGTGTTTATCAATATAAGTAATCAGTTCTAATTTATACGGCTTGAAATAATTCTAAATAATGCCATAAGATGACACCTTTTGACAGTTTATAACACCATTATGTAAGCATGAATGAACAAAGCCACGTGCATTTTCAAACACGTGTGTAAACCATACTTAAGACTTCAAACCACATTATTGGCTGTTTTCATAACCAAGCAAAATTTTCAAAATTGCAAAAAACGTGATATAGTTAAACGATACATTGCACAATCATAATATATGAGTGTTAGGTATTTTCCATGTGATGTATATTAATATATTTCTATCGGCAGAAAGCTGTAACATTTGCAGATTTTCTCCAGTTTTTTGCACTTTGTGTGAGGTACAAATATCTAAGTTATTCTGACATATATTAGAAAATTAGAAAACACCTGCCATATAATTGTAGTTTTGTGTAACTATATTGCACATCATGTCAGCACTATCGGTGCAAGGTTATGGATAATGTTATAACGAGTAGTGACGACAACTTACAGGTGTAGGATTTTGTTAAATTGGATTCACATTTTTGGTCCAAATACTACTAATGAAGAATTGTATTCTGAAATGGCCGTATAGTGTTTAAATCCGGTACGATATGTAATAATCACATGGCCATTTGAAACATTTTAAGATTGTGTAGTGTGGTAGCTAGGTAGACAGAAGATACCTATTGGTCCGGAGCTCCTGGTCTCACTTAACTAGTAGATGTTTACGTGTTTAAATAAATCTTCCAATTTTCAAAGTTTTTACACTTTTTTTATTATGATTCGAACATGGTATGGGATTCTTTTTGATTTGACACCAACTCGTTCCAAGATGGAACATAAGCATAATAATTCATATCCAAATAACAATCTAGAAGCATGGTTAAACCTAACAAGTAAGGTTAAACACGTGAACTTCCACCAAGGACGTGAGGCCGGATGAATAATCCGGAGGGGTAAGCACCTCCTGTTTAGCTAGCTACACCCGCACCGCGTGAAATCAAAATTTAGTGAAAGGAATATGGAATTATGGGACGTCAAATCTATCCAGGGCAATCCTGGACACAGAGACATCAAACTTATCAAACACAGTGTGATGGCGATCATAAAACTTTTTGAGGCCCCAGATAAGCTTACCTCAACAAGCTTAATTTACTCTTTTTTCAATATTAGCATCATTATTTTAAAGAAACATTCCTTAATAATAACCATGAGGTGCTTATCTCGTTGATTGACATTGAATTACTAGTATTTCCATTGACATTACGTATGCTTTGGTCACTAAAGACATATTTTTTAATTTTTTTATTATTTTATTGGCACAACTTAAAGTATATACAATTCATGAATCACACAATTATTATAATTATATCAAATCTTCTAAGTATGTCATAAAAATAGAAAACACAGTGTATAATTAAAATAGAAATACATGTAGTAACATTGTCATGATTTCTAAATAAAATATACATCAGATAGTTTCACAATATACCAAAAATTGAATACCGAAAAACATAGTGATTGTAATTGGTAGAGAACACACACACACACACGTTCAGTGCATATGTACCGATATGTACTCGTATATCTTCACCTAATACTTCGTCTTTTTCGTTTTTTTTTCTTTTTGTGGTGTGGATGGGTGTAAATGGGGAAGATTGTAATATGAAACATGTAGATTACGTAAAAAAAACTTGTTGTTATCTTTAGTCAATGAAGAAATTAATGATTTTACATTTTCTCATGAATCTATTGTAAGCGCCTAGTCTTAAAAATAAAGTAATGGACTATTGGCCATTTCCATTTATTTCTATCTTAACATCAAATATAATTGAAACAAACACACAGAAGTTTATAATCAAGTAACATCGATTAAGCTTTAACTTGTTCTTAAAACAATTTCTTTGTACCTTTGATGTTGTAGACTTGCTTTTATGATCAACATAAAACCTTTCAATAATAGGATACCATCATAATACAACCGTTTTGTTAATAAAACGCATTATTAAGTTCTCTTGTCTTCTATTCGTTGTGTTATACGTAATATTCGACAATTACATAATCCTTTAGTGCATATGTACTTAGTGTTATTGCATCTATCGTTAAACTACATTTTCTAAACTTAACTGTGTAATTTTTATTTCGATTGTTTTGTTTATGTTCTATGAAGTACTGAATAATTGTTTTGAGTTGCCAATTCATAATTATAGTCAAACAGTTGACCTGTCCGCTTGACCTTTTCTTAGGAATATTCATACAGGAAAGTCTACTCAATATATAGGTAGGGTTACGATTCAGAGTTCATACATATGCAATACAGGTGTATACTGAATAAATTGAATGGTGTTTACCAAAATGCACCCGTGTTCACTATACCCTAATGCACTCGTCCAAATTGAATATTTAAATTAAATACATGTAGGTCAAGCGGACAGGTAAATGTTGTTTGTCTATACCTAATAACACGTTATAATATACACTTGTGAACTGAGTCACGAAGGCAGATGCTGACCCCAAACGCAGTCGATAATATTTTGTCGTCAAATATAAGAGAACTCGACATCATGGTTCAAATTTCAAGTTATGTTGATCGAATATAATGGTATACTAATAAAATAGGTCTTTAATCTTATGAAAACAGTAACGCATATTCAAACTGTCAGTTTTTAGATTTTTGGTTATATTCGATCAAAATTTACATAAAATAAAGCATTATATACATTGTCATACACTTATTTTGTCATTAAACCAACATCCAAGGCCGTCCAAGCAGGTGTTTGTCGTTAGTCTTTTCTTAACTTTTTTGCCCGTTTCTTTCATGAAAGTTTACCGTTTCGTTTATCATGTGATCACGTAGTGGAAGACAATTTAAACGTTTAAACCCATAAACACTGAAACCTTGGTTCCTTATGATTAGTATCAAATATATAAACTGGTTATGGTTAAGTAAAAGCTATTTCATATGTCTAATAATTGTAATAATACATCTTATATAACTGAAATAAAAGATATATGTGATCTATTTTTGGATTTCCATCATAAAATTGAAAAAAAAAATTAAGTATCATTTATTTCAGAGTTATATTAAGCTTTGACGTATGTAGCTATTAGCAGTACAATTAACACAATTTTTTGTACAATAGAATGTTGATTTTTATTTTGCGTTAAACATTGATTTTGTTATTATTCAATTACTTGTATATATTTGGTCAAATATTTTTTGGTCCTTTAGGTATATTTTCAACATCTTGAAAAAAAGTTTCACAATTTTGGTATAAGCACTATTGATGAGAAATCGTATTCCGAAACGCCCGTCTAGTGTTTTAAAATCAAAATTGGTATTATATGTAATTTAAACCGCTGAGGCGGTATCTCTGGTGGTGGCTGTTGTCCCGAGGATATCACAAACTCAGTAAGAATAATTGTGTATTATTGTCAGAAATATACAATTGTAAAAATTTGCTGCTATTTTAAATTCCTTAAACACTAAAATATTCTCCCTCATGCAAAATATCTAAATTTGGTAAAATATATTTTTGATCATTAAGGTTTCTTTTCAACATCTTTTAACATACAAAAGTTTTGGTTTCATAATTTTGGTCCAATCACTACTTATGAGGAATTGTATTCCGAAACTGTCTTCTAGTACCATAACATTA
Source organism: Anadara kagoshimensis (assembly GCA_021292105.1). Classification (NCBI taxonomy): domain Eukaryota; kingdom Metazoa; phylum Mollusca; class Bivalvia; order Arcoida; family Arcidae; genus Anadara; species Anadara kagoshimensis. Next base: position 32,338,081 of record CM037875.1, on the reverse strand, counting down.
AAACTGGTATAATATGTAACTATACATTATAAAATAGTCGCAACACGACAAAACATCAGTATCTTATGAACAATATCTACTTTATTGCCCAACCCAGAAAAGCAAAGCAACTTTTCACGCATATAAATTAAAGGTACTGATAATACAAATTACTACTTTGGACCTGTATTGATGTAAATATCAAGTGGTATGGTTATTGAACCATCTGGTGCTTCATCCATCAAACTGATTTTACATCAAGTGGGCCATTAATAAAAAATATTTAAATATGAAGCATATGCATTGTTTCTCTGATTGCACCATTAATAAGCATATGTAGAGATAATGCAAAAGCGTTATTTATCCGAAAAATGAACCACAAATGTAAATCAATAATACCTTATGTGCCAGCAAAAATTCTTTAACATACATCAAGGCAGTAAGTTCTGGGATGAAAGAGGAAACTTACAGGCAAACTGACTACGATCTGCACCAGTTGCATTCGAAAAAAGAGGCAGGGGTCACAATAATATAAGCTTCAGAAAAAAAACTCAAATGCTGCCATTTAAAATCTGTATATTAAAGGATGATATCTTTATGTCTAAAATTGTCATGGACATATTTCACGTCTCATATTTATATGTGTCTTTTAATGTCAATTTTGATTTTACTTGTGGTGGGAGAAACTAGCTAGATGAGAGTTGCTTCCCCCTTCAGATCACCCGAACTCACTTCACTGATTGAAGTCAAGTGTTTAGCTTACATTTCCAGTTTTCATGATCAAAAATATTTACTTGGACTGACATGGACTTGCATGTTTTTTATCATGGTGGGGGGTTTTTTAACATGAAAAGTGTTGTCGTAGACATATATTACACTAATTATTGATACTTATTTCATGAAATAAATATGGGACATTTTAAAATCAGTATGGTCCCTTAATCCGGATGGCATTTGTAGTTTAATATTGTATCATTTTGCATTCCTGTCTTAGCATCATGAGAATGATATAAGACAAGATAAAAGCTATCGGTAACTGTAATTGAATAATCGTTGGTCTGGCAGTATAATTCATCATTTGCTGACAAGAGTGATGTATCATTATGCATCACCCTGTCTCTTGCAACGGAATTATTCAATCTTTTTACTTGAATCATCCGTTTTAATCGGCTAATTAACCTTGACACAATTACATAACACAGTCATTTCATAACTATGTTATGATACGTTCTGATGTGTTTGATGTAATCAAAAACAAACATACTAATCCATGTCCGAATCGCAATCCAGAACCAAAGTAAAAACGATGGAACTGACAAGTGAGATTAAACAAGCGAACTTTCACTAGGAAAATAAAATAAGTGATATTAGCCATTATGTTGTTAAGTGGATTAAAAACCAATGTGGTCATCACAAACAAACATACTAATCCACGTTCAATAGCGATGCTAAAGCTAAATAAAAAATTAAGCTCACAAATTACGTAAATCACGAGAAATTCCACCAGGGAAGTAAGACCGGGTGCCCCAGGTGAGTAAGCAACTCCTGTTTAGCTAGCCACACGTTTAATCAAAATTGAGAGTGAAAGGAGCAATCCGAACATAGAACTATGGGATGTGAAATATGTCCATGATAATCATAAACACAAAGACATCATATCTATCAACAATATTGTGATGACGTCTTAGGGCTCTGCAATAAATGTAAATATTCTAGTGTGGTGAAACTATTATAATTCAGGCTTTGTTACATGTACTAAACATAATTTTGAAAAGTTAGTAATAGGTTTTTTGTAATTAATGTTTCAACGTTTGTGTCTCTGTATTATCTTGAAACGATGCTTCATCATTAACTTTTAACATTTTGAGTTCTTGGGTACTTTGTCTGTTGTTAAAAAAAATTGTCTCCTTATCGACAATGTTAAAACATTTTATGGCTGAATCTAGTGTAAGGACAAAGATGCAAGATTAGGCTTATCAAGATTTTCAAAACATTTAAGGTTCGTCGTCATAATGTTGTGACAAGTGTGATGTCTCTGTATTCAAACTTGTCCTAGAGATAGTTGACGTCCTATGGTCCCGTGTTCATTTTATTCTACATTTTAGATTTCCACGTAGAAAGCTAGACAAGATGTGTTTACCCTTCCGAAGCACCCGGTTTCTCTTCTCTTTAGGCACTCCATGCGTTTACTTTATTTTTCTATTTTTCCAGTCTTTATTTTAATTATGTGGTTCCGATTTTGACATGTACCAATGTTTGAATTGTTAATAATTATATTTGTTTATTTTCTGTTCATAGAACTTGCTTATCAAGATGTTATGCTGTAGTCATATATAATATCTATAATATACAGGGTATCAAAATACCTTGAATCAAGAAGAGGAAAAACAGAAAAAAGTCAATGTTTAAATCAAAATCCAAAACAAAAGGAGAGTTAATACTTGCTGGCAAATTCATTTCAACACGTGAATCACGATGGAAGTGAGACCGGGTGGTCCAGAAGAGTATACACGACCTTTTTTAAATTGAAAATAAAGTATGCTTATGAGGAGGATAGTGATATATCCGATGAAGTCAATTTTCAAATAGGATAGGAAAAGTATTTAAACAACATGGGATTGACCCGATGATGCACCTTGTTTATTTGTTGTTTTTCTATAATTTCAAATAAAGTCGGTTCCAATAGAAATGTAATAATTCATCTCAAAAACTATCATTTTGCTATCTATACTAACTTAATATTGCAAAATATATTTTATCGGAAAAAACAGTTCGTGGTCTTATTATATTAAAATATGATTACATTCTTAGTATAGGAATCACCATTTTCTGTCTATCTGTCTGTCTGTCTGTCTGTCCGTCCGTGTAAAATAGTGCCCGGGCCATATCTCATAGCTGCTTTGGAGGACTGGCATCAAACTTCACATGAATAATCTCCATCGTCTATAGGTGTGTCATGACCTTGAACCAATGTCATATCATAAAGGTCAAGGTCGTAAGAAAATATAAAATGTTGAGACAGGGTATTTAGCTCTCAAGAAACAATTCTAGTTTTTTTCGGCAATAGACGACCGTTTAAAAATTAAATTAGTAGTGCTCGAGCCAATATTTTTGAAATCCAAATATTGTTACGATGTTGATATATTTTGGCACAACTAAGGAGTTTTTCAAATTGCATACAAATTTCACTGTTACTAATATTTACCCGCAATAAATATATTTACAGCAAAATGGCTCAAAGGTTTTATGTGTTTTGGGATTGCGATTCGGGCATTGATTAGTATGTTTGGTTGTTGTCTATGAGGAAACGCTTTTTGTTATGATTGATATTTAGATTATAAAAAACATAAAATACGATTTATATAATTTGATAACGTTTACCACTCATCGGAATAAATATACATGATGCCATGCTTTAAACAAATGCAGTAATTCATAAATCTGGCCCTCAAAGGATTTAAAGCATGGGGGAATTTTCAAGACAAATAGCCTGTACTAAAAATTTCCATTTGTTTAGGAAAACATAGTGTGAAAAGTTGAAGATATTTAAATATACCAGGTCGCAAATTCCTCACAGCATTTTAATTATTTATTGTTTTCTCTTTTTGCACTCTAGCGTCTTACACAATAACCTCAGACAAGATAAAGTTAACGGCAACTTTAATTGAATAATCTTGGCCCTGACAATATTATCCATCGGTTTATGACAAGACTTGTGTATTATTATGCATGAGACTGTCTCATACAGCAGTAAAAGTCAATCCAATCTTTTATCCGAAGGAAAGACTTTTGAACCATCGTTGCACTTATCCTGTTGACCTCGATTCGGTTACGTAATGTTTTCATTCCATCATTATGTTATTGTAAATTGAATAAAAAAGTCCGATGTGTTTGGTATTAGTTATTATGTCGTTGAGGTGGATTAAACGTAATGTAAATGTTCTTTTTGGTGTCACTGGGTGAAAAAGGCGGGGTCTACAGATTTCTTTTCTTTGCATATGACCGACATTACAATGTTGATAAGTGTTGTGTCTCCAAATTTATGCTATTTTATAATTCCGTGTTCCATTCAATCTCAACTTGTATTTCACACATGGCGAGTGAAGCTAGCTAGACAGATGCGGTGTCACTGTCTTGTCATTCTAATTAATTTGCCAGTCTTCAATCAGTACATAGATAGGTATGTTAGTGTTTCAGTTGTCTTGTTTGAGTTTTCTCGTGTGTGTGTGTGTGTGTGTGTGTGTGTGTGTGTGTGTGTGTGATCTTAATACCAAGTAATTTTTTCAGTTGCAACTTTCCCAATCGCCTTCTAAAATATCATTTTGCGTGTTTTGCATGCCACGTGTTTTACTTTCATGCGCTTGGCTATTATTGCAATATATACCCAACGCCCTTTTTATTAATCTGATTCTTTCAACATTCCATTGCACTCGTTATCATTGTATGGAACTCAGCATGCAACTGTAATCACAATGTTCATCGGCTGTTAAAAAATCAAATAACTTTGGTTTAAGTAATTGGACAGAGAAAATCATTACATGATAATGTCATGCTGGGAATGGGATTTTTAGATTACAATGCAATGTTCTTGTGGTTAATATTGAAAGATCAAAAATCAATTTTGGTGTAATCCGGTATCTTAAACTGAAATACTCAGGGAAATTGTTCAGATATGAGAAATAAACCATCGTCTATCATTAAGCCTTACTAAGCACAGCCTGGCATTTAACCTTTTCAGTAAACCCAGAAGCTAAAGTGTAGTTAACCTTTTCAAAACAGGTATTTCGTAATCTCAAAAACGGTCAAAATAGGTCATTTTCAAATCACAATCCAAAAAACAAAAAATAAAATCTTCGAGAACTGGCAAATTCAGTTTGACATATTACCTTCCATCATGGAAGTGAGGCTGGGTGCTCCGGAAGGGTAAGCACCACCTGTTTAGGTCTTATATATAAATTTATATCTCAAATTAAATATGGAAATCTAATATACTATTTTTGTTGCATAATCTTATGTCATTTTAGAATACCATTAACAAATACAACAATAAACATGTGTATAGAGATTTGAGGTTCAAATAATTGAATATTACCCCAAAATTAAAAATTAAAGGTTTGGTACATGCCGTGTATAAGCACACAAAAATGTATGATCTGTCCGGGTGAGATTTTATGCTGGCAGAGCTTTAAACGCATAACAATAGTCAAAGAGGAGAACACTTTAAATATTACACCTATAATTCTCTATTTTGTAGAACGATGACTAACCCACTTAATTCTTCAAAAAATGTAGAATGACATTAGACACGAACATTCTAAAATGGCTGTTAATGATAGATCTGCCCAAAATAGAATTACACGACATATACATGTGACAAAGGAGTGAAACCATTTCCTTGACTTATATCATCACAGGATATTGAGATCAGAAATGACCCAGACAACTTAAGATATGGAAATGAAAACGGATGGTTAAGATTAATCCGGTCTTTGTCATAATAAAGATAGATTGTAGGAAATAAAAATCATGACAATGGAGTTACGGTTTTGTTTGTTATTAATATATTGTGATTAACAAACTAATGTGACAGCTAAATTAAAGTAGAACCGTGTCGTGAGAGCAAAATACCCCTTCCATTAAATACCTTTCTCACTTGCGGTTCACACTTGCGGAATCAATCCTCAGTGATGAAACGCCTTGGGCTTGAACACTGACATTTAATAATCAGGTATCATGATCCCTATGAAACACACCAACCCATCCACGTGTTTACCGGTCTGTGCACGGATTCTATCTATTCAGACACAACTTGTTCATCGAGTAAACCGACTTTATAAAAATGAAAGAGCCGTTATGTAAGAACCCTTTATACAACACATCATCTGGTCATCAAATAGCTTTTTTATAAATAGTGTGGCTGACTCTAATCGGGCTGCTCCGACTTATATCACCACTTCAGTGTGATGTAAGATTTGGGACACTCGACACTTGTATGCATGGCGCCGCATGTGATTCCAAGGCAGTTTCATTATTAACAATTAGAAGAGGTTATTTTTATCCGACGTCTGCTGTAATGGATTCATTTTTCAAATTTAAATAATATCTTTTGACACATTGATGCTGTGAATCGCCATAATTCTCCTATTACTGAGAAGTAATTTTCATTTCATTTTTATAAAATGGTCTGAAAAATCCACGAATAAGAGACTGAGAAAGGTCAAATTATGAATTTGATCAGCAAAGCTTATAATATACGAGGTATTCCGCACTTTTATTTTTGAAAGTGCAACTACCATATGCATATAAGAACTTATAGTGATGAAAATTAAAATGGCAGTAGTAGAATTAATTTTTAAAAAACAGTCAATTTAGAGAATACGAGTTTACCTAAGATATGCGAGTTTTTGCACTCTTATCAAAAGGAAGGGCTTTTGAAACATCGTTGTACTCACCAAATTGACCTCGATACAGTTACGTAATACAACCATTTTACAATTATACTAACTACATATTATACCAGTTTTATTTTACAGTACTAGACGGCCGTCTCGGAATATAATTCCTTATTAGTAGTGCTAGGACCAAAATATATTTATGAAACCAAAATTATTTTCAAGATGTTGAAAAGATACCCAAAAGACCAAAATATATTTTATCAAATTTAGCTGAGGAATTTCAAATTTTAACGTACAGCTAATAAATACTATAAATGGCTCTTTATTGGTATCACTGGGTGTAAAATGTGGGATGATTAAGGCTCTACAAATGCCTTTCCATAGCTTTTGGTTGTCATCAACATCGTCATTTCTTATTGTAGAAAGTGCAACTACCATTTACAAACTTATATACATGAAAATAAAAAAATGTTAAAATGAACTTAAAACTCGAGAAATATTCAGACAGAGAAGTCTTTTAAATTTAGTGATAAAACGGGATTTTAAAAATAAAGACCGACGAATGAAAGAGGCTATTTTTTTCGTACTAATAGTTTAGAAAATGAAACTATCATTTAAAATCCTCATAGACATGAAAATCATATTGCAGTTGTAAAATTGATTTTAAAAAATTGGCAAATCGGCAAATATAGAGACTTAGAGTATTAAAATCTGGCTGTCAAACATGAAACATAACTAAAATAATAATATCAGAAAGGCCTTCTGTACTTTATTTTAAAAAGTGCAACTATCATTGAAAACCTCGCAGAAATGAGGATACATATAAAAAATTTGCTTGCTCCAGCTTTTGTTTGTTTAATGAAAATACAAACGAAAAAAACAGATAGACTTTTGAATTCGTTAATGATTTTACTGTTTTTGTCCTGGCAATTTTCAACATCAAACAAAACTGATGATTAGAAACACGACGTTTTTATTGCTCTTTATATGGCGGCTTTAAAATTGAGTTATCTGTCTGTTCTCAAATCAAAGATTCAGAAACAAAATTACATTGAATATAAAATTTGGTCTATTTTAGGATTATAAGCTATTTTTAAAGTGGCCTACAAACCTATAAATCTGAAACAAGAGCTCAAACGGCAAAATTGTGTCAACTGACCATAAGTGATCTAAGAGCCTCGGTGCTCGAGTGGTCTTAAGCGCCTTCTTATTGACCATAGTATCTTTTGACTGACTAGGTTCGATTGGTAGTCAATTGTATTGCGTGAAATTTTGTTATTTCACTTGCCGAAGAAATGCTGACTGACAAAATGTTGTGTAATCCTGCGATAGTACTTGCATCTATTACACTTTGGCCTTACAGTAAATGCTGCACTCAATAATTGTAATTAATTAGAATTGAGTGAGTAAGTGAGTAATGGTGTTTAACGTCCCAGTCAAGAATATTTCACTTAAATGGAGAAGTCGCCAGCTATAGGCGAAGGTGCAGAAATTTTGCCTGTGCGTTGCGCAGATGGCATTATACAGCAGGGTTCTTTATCGTGCCAAGCCCACCGTGACACGGGACCTCGTTTATTTTAAATTCCCATCCGAAAGAACCGTGACTTTCATTTCGTAATGCCCAGTGCTTGGCGAAAGAACAGTCACTACCAACTTTCAAATCTTGGGTCAGACCCGGCCTGGGTTCGAACCCACAATCTCCCACTTACGGAGCGAGCACTCTACCGACTGAGCTACCGCAGTGGTTTTGAATTAGAATTGAAGATGCTGCAAAATACAAATTATGTTAAATAATAAAACAGTTTGTAAACGGGTGATGTCACGAACGTCTCTATATCACATTTATCCCACTGTTGTTTTTGTTGAGCTTTGAGCTTACTGTCGACAAAAATAACTACTTCTACGGAACTTTGGTACAATGATACAACACATTTGGTGACAAAACCGCTACCATATGTCACCATATGCGTTTATTTAACAATTGTGTTTGTTAAAGAGTTTAAACTGACATATAGAAAAAAAATATGGAAAGAACTCCGGTAAATGAGACGTGTTCATTCGTGTAAAGTATTGATAATACAGAGGAATATAAAATAAGTGGCTAAATTATCTATCTTCCTTCGCAGTAACTACGAGTAACAAAGCACACGTCACAGTAGTAAAATGCATATTATACTAGGTTTAATTTTTCGGCACTAGATGGCCGGGAATAAACCTCCTCATCAGTAGTGTTGGACCCACTTTATGAAACCAAAATAAATTATAAAAAAATTCGCAAGATCTTGAAAACATACCCAAAAGGATTTTCTATTTGTCTTGGATGTAACTACGAATAACAAACCACACGTCACAGACGTAAAATGCATATTATACCAGATTTATTTTTTCAGCACTAGGCGGTCGTTTCGGAATACATCCTCGGGGAAACATCCACCAGCAGATATAGCCACCAGCGCAGTGCTTTTAAATTACATATTATACCATTTTAATTTTACAGTACTAGACGGTCGTTCGGAATACTATTCCTCACCAGTAATGCTTGGAACAACAAACCAGCTCCGTTGCAAGCCGGCTAATAAAACAAAGACACTAGAAGGAATCGTAAATAGATGTGCAATATGACTGCAATTCCAGTAAAACGGGTTTTTGGTAATAATAAATATGGTTAAGTTGCAACTTGTCACATGACAAAGGAACAAATAAGAAGTGTTTTATATCGAATCGCAAGAATTTAATTAGGCAATTTGATATTATGTTTTCATAATATAACATTAGCAATCGTGATGACGTCGTCATTATTTATGTCAAAACATATTCTATATTTTTTTTCTCGTTTGTGGGTAGAAGTATTTAATATCAGTCTTTGATGGCGGAACGTAGAGAAATTAGCGAGAATTGAATGTTTATACATGTATAAAAATGTTTTATATCTGTTTTAAGTCGCACAGAAAAGTATACATGAACCATTGTTTAATAATCCAATTACAGAAAAATAAGAATTAAATTTCTTTTTTTTTTAAATTATTTATGTATTAAATGTGACAATCGTGATTCATTTGTGCTTATAATTAATACGACAAGATGTAATCGGTATAACAAATGAATGTTTTATGGTAAAAAAAACTAAGCAGATTTCACGATAAATCCGTTTTATATGATCGGTTCAATGTTCAAAGACAGTTAATTGGAAAAGATGAACTGTTTACAATATAACTATGTACAGTACAGACCTGTCGAAAGTTAAACATTTAACTAACAAAAATGAGCCGAAACTCGGCTGCTGATTGGCCCAGATATGGAAAGCAAGTAGTCAAAAACAGCCCAGACATAAATCAACTGCCAAAAAGCAATAGCGGTAAAAGTACCGAGGTATGAGCTGCAGATACGGTACCAATTCGTTGGCTTTTTGATAAACTATAGACATGGCTGTACTGTAAGTCTGCCGTATATGATTCGGAAGCCCATCATTTGGAATGAGATTTAATCTTTAATATTTATCTAGTGAATAAAACAAGAGATAATTCACTACAATTCCATCTTATACTGTGATCTACAAGTCTGTCGCTGGTATTATCTCCCTTGTCAATCGGATCATGGAATATTTATGTCCATTTATAAAATTAAGTCGTGCTCATTTTCATATAATATCGATGTCATAACGAGGCTATTAGGGCACGGGTTTTAGGGCAGTAGGTTATATTGGTTGTCTTTATTCCCATTGTTCTCTTTTTTGATAGATACAATAACTTGTTTTGGTGTCTATTGTTTTCTGGAAAATCATTTGTCTTTTAATAGCCTTTTGGACATTTGGCTTCATAACATCTCTTGTCGAGTAAAAACGCCCTAATCAATACCACCATTATATCTTTCATTTGAATATGAAACCCATCTAAAATCCATAGTGTCCTTTTAATCTACAAATCAGATTACATAAAAAAGTTATTTAAACCTACGGATACCAGCATATACATTAGATTTATTGAGGAAAAAATAATAGGTTATTCTCATGTAGTGTTTTAATCGAATCAAAAACGTTGCAATAAAACAATAATTTCATCATTTTTTTAAAATGTTTCTGTTTTAGTTATCTCTGTAGTAATAAATAAATAATTACAAAATAAAATTTTATTGTACATAAAGATACTCCCCCGGTTTTCTGTGGTTTTTTTTTTTTTTTTTTTTTTTTGTAATGTATGTTTTTATTGTCCCAGACATTGAATAGGGAAGGTCAAGTGCCAGGGTTGGGACCACTGGGTTCACTTGCCGGGTAACAAAAGGACATTTTTACAATACATATACATATATATAATTGTACAAAATGTAATACTACATTCCTTTGTATACTTTGTATATGATGAAAAATTAGCGTTTTGTAAGTTATATCCCCTTCACATCAAGTAACTAAGTTAATGGAAAATATAGGAACTTCTTTCTAATATCATAATTATAATTTTTCTATATATACAAACTTTAGGCTAATACATTTATTTCATGTTGTATTTACATGTTCCTTTTCAGTTTTGTCTGGGTTTTTGTTTATGATGTGTGTGTGTGTGTGTGTGTGTGTGTGTGTGTGTGTGTGTGTGTAAGGTGACGTGTCAACCCCTATGAAATTCAGATACAAAAAAGTATATATATACATTTTCATACAAATATAGTTCTAAACATCATAAAAACATTATGTACACCATAAATGATGATGGCACTTTTACAGTACTAACACCACAGTCCTACCAGATGGAGACATTGAATCATTCATCAAATATTTTTATCCATGGGTCCCAAAATTCCAGAAATTTAGCATAAAGATTATTTTTTATTGCGATGATCTTTTCAATATCAAACTGATATTTAAGACTCATTTTCCGTGTATTTAAATTTGGTCGATTTTTATCAATTCTGCACTTATATATGTAATACCTGGTAGTAAGAAGAAAAAAATTTTGAGGTTTATATTTCTCTTTTTGGTTAATAAGTCCAAGGATGGCGCTTTCTCTATAAATATTGATGTAGCGGTTTATTTTTTTATATATATAATCCTCTAATCCTCGGTTTTCTGTGTTATATTTGTATATAGTTAAACTAGTTATCAATATACGGTACAGACCTGTCGAAAGGTTAACTCTTAGCTAACGAAATGGTGTCGAATCGGCAACTCATCGCTGCCCCTTGCTTGCTATATCTCTATAACTTTTTGACAGCTATCTAATACATTTACCACTGCAATAGCTCAGTTGGTACAGTGCTCGCTCCCTATGGAAGGTCGTTAGTTCGAATCCCGAGAGGTCTGACCCAAGACTTATAGTGGGTAGTGACTGTTCTGTCGCCAAGCACTCGGCAATACGAAATGAAAGTCACGGTATTTTCGGGTGGGAACTTGAAATAAACGAGGTCCAGTGTCAAGGTACGCTTAGCATGATAAAAAACCCTGCTGTATAATGCCATCAGCGGAGGTACAGGCAAAATTTCTGCACTTTCGAATATAGTCGGCGACGTCTTGATATAAGTGAAAAATTCTTGACTGGGACGTTAAACACCATTACTCAACTCAACTCTAATATATATCATTCGTTAGTTTTTTCTGGCTACTTTCTATCCATATATGTCGAACCGAGCTTTGACATCTTTTCGTTAGCTTAGTGTTAAACTTTCGACAGGTCTGTACTGTCCATATATGTATATTAATCGGAAACAAACTAGACGAATCACTACATCATTAATTATTAGACAGGTCATTATATAATTCTTCATTGTTTGAAAAATGGAATAAAATTCCTGTGTTCAGGAAACGCGTGATCCAGTAAACTCGGTTACATACGTCTGTGAAACCATGGTAACCATTAATGGATTCTTTAATTTTACGAATCAATTAAAATTTAAATGTATTTATTAGGTCACTAGGTGAAGTAAAAATAAATGCTATTAGGTCGGAAATTAGCGATAGATCAACAGGGAAATTACTTAACACAAAAACGGAAAAGACTTGGACGATGTTGTGACGCAAGGCACGTAGCTTTTAATAATTGGATCAGTCTTTGGTGCACTGCACAGTTTAATACAATGATTCTGTGCAGTTGTAACAATAATTTGTATACTGTTTATGTCACCAATCGCTCAATGAAGAAAATTTAATAGTTGTAATAGTTACTAAAATTCCAAATACCAGTCCCGGTAAGTTTAGGAGTATCTCCAAATGAAAGATCTCGGTAGATTGATAATACTATTTCAGAATGTGTTGTATCTATACCAAATTAATGAATTTGATAGTTTTTAAATATTTTTCGTTTTTCCTTAGAAGATACAAAATTCCAGAATAGAGAGAAAAATTTTTTTTTTTAATTTTGGAAAGGGTTTTTATTTCCAACAAGTTACAAAAACCGCCAACTTGAAACAAAATGAAACATGATCAAAATGAACTAGTTGGTACAGTTCAACCTCTTGGTCAGTAGAATTGTTTCCCAATTGTTCTTTATTCATATTATTTAAACATGTCTATAAAGGCTACCTGTCTATAAAGGTCATGTTTACTGGTTCCCTGGGGTGGTCATTATGGACAAGTTTGACTCTTTTTCTTTACTTATGTACGGGTGTAGCTAGTAAACAGGTGACCCTTACCTTATCCGTAGCACCCAGTCTCACTTCCCTGGTGAAAGTTCAGTTTTCAATGTTTTTACTCTGCATTGGATTTTGTTTATGATTATGCTGTACCAAATAGTTAGAGTGGTTTTTGCCTGACGCTCGCATATATTATTTTTATGATTTGGTTATTTTCTATTGTTGAGTTTGGATTTTCAAATAACGTTTTCTGAGACACGTGGATAGACAAGAATCAGGTCATAATGTCTTTCATATAGATGTATAACGGTGATCAAGTACGAAATTGTCCCAAGGCGTGATTTGATTTATGTACACCAAGGTTGTTTGGAAGTGTTACGGGATCACGGGAAAAGTAGCGCCTAAGGAACACTGAATCATTTCTATGATACTTTAGAATTCTCCCTTCGAACTCATAACACACTTTAATGGTGTAGCAAAAGATTTTCAAAGCAATTCTGAAGTTTTTAAATTAGTCTCTCGGGCGACCAGCATAAACTATTTAAAATGTAATGACAACGTCGAAAATGACTGAAATTTTCCTCCTAGGAATTTTAACAGAACAAATTAGATTTTTAATGATAAATAAATTGAATTTTGTACTGTTTAATTAGTTAATATTAAATAAAAGATCCTAAGAGTGGTTCCACTAAAGTAGGTCAATGCATTAAGTAGACCTTATGTTGACCTCAATATTTAAGAATTGAATTGCACTTTTTACGTTGTTATCGGGGTGTAACAACGTGAAAATTATGACAAATTGTGTTAAACCGCGTAGCGTAGCAAAGCGGTTTTACGCATAATTTTCACGTTGTTACACCCCGATAACAACGTAAAAAGTGCAATTCAATTCTTATAATTACAAACCCAAAATTTAACAATTTTTTAAGCTGACCTACATTTCTGATTTTCAGAAAATCGACGTTACAAGGCTGAACTGCGTAGTTATACAATAAATGACATCTTTATTAAACGATAAAATATCCGATAAAAAAAGCTGAAATAGTTTTGAATTTATATCTTTTTATTCATTTTCTAGTTATTTTCAGTCAACATATAAATTATGTTACATTTAAACCCATTGACAAAAAGAGACTATATTATGTCTCGCAATCACGAAAACAAACAACACTTTGTACAACGTCATACGTGACGGCCAAACGTTTGTAGGACAGGCGTGTTTACATTTTGATTTTACCCATAACAAAAGAAAAACTGCATTGGTTGAATGAACAATGTGTTAAACAAATCCTGAAATCAACTATAGTCGTGGAATTATTGTTTTCTTGGATGAATCGATGTTTTACTATCTATGGAATGGGTGCGAGATGAGGGATTCTGTCACCGGTGGTAGTTGTATGGGCTGATCAGGGACATTTGGAGAAAGTAAACAAGCGGTAGGTAGCCTACCCTACGGGTGAATTTTAGGTTGGAATATAGATCTAGTATGTTATCAATTTTATTAAATTATTATTGACAGGCCTACCACTGTCATTATCATCAAGATCCAGTTCAGAATCAACCATCTGACTTATCTGCACACTGGCATTGCATTCCTCAAAATATTTATCCTGATCCCCGGCTATACATTGTCTTGGGGAAATAAAATGTCTTTGCTTTCAAAAGGATGCGTATGTGATGAAGTTTAACAAAACACCCCACACTGAGGTTTGGCATCCGATCGAGAATACCATGGTGCGTGTCATATTGCTTATACTTAGGCCTATAGACACGTAAAATGCTCGGTGACAATAAAATGTCGATTTTGAAAAATATTTCATAAATATACAATATTAAATGTAAATTATTAAAAATATCGGTGAAAATTAATCAGAACATGTTTGAATTATTTTTTCAAAATTTGAATTTATAAAAAAATCGAAGTATTTTAATGTTTCTATGTGAAATCGTTCCCGATCTCCCCGTTTGTTTACAATCTTAAAATGGCTGTTCAGAGATGGGTAATCCCCGAAACGGGCCCAAAGTAGTTCCGGTAGAAAACGTTGTTATTGGAAAATAACACCGTTATTTTGCAAGACGACAGCCAATGAAAATGCTCTAAATGCTTCCTGGTGGAGGTTCACGTGTCTAACCTAACTTGTTAGTTCCAAAGTTTTTACTTTGCTTCTGGATTGTGATTCGGAAATGGATAAGTATGTTTGTTTTTGATTGTGTAACAACGTGAAGTTTGTAATTATATGCAATTGTTACTGATGTCTCTTGAAACAATAACTAGAGCATTGCTTTTCGATCAGTATGTTTTCACCTGAATTCGAATGAAAGGTCATATGATTCATTCCAGCTTTAATTCAATTTGACTACTTTTGCCTCCCGGTAATTAGTCCTATGAGAACTTCAATACATGCAATGATACTGATGCCTTTTGGAACGTTAACTAGAGCATTGCTTTTCGATTAAATTTTTTTTCCGTTCAAATAATAATATCCTCTCTTTTTATTCGAATGAAAGGACATACCGTGATTTCCTTCGCGCGTGGGTTTAATTTCACTACTTTTGGCACCCGGTGAGTGAACCTTCGGGGAACCTCAATACATGAAATAAAGCTGATGCGTAGTGAAACAATTAATTTGAAAATATTCGCAGTTTTACTTCTCAAATGAAAGGCCATGCCTTTCATTCCAGCTGGGATTTAATTCAATTCTACGACTTTCGCCACGGTGTCACATTTAGTCACTTACAGTAAAGACGCACTGCTAAACACAGGTAGTGATTTGAACAAGTGAGTTTTACACCACATTCAAGAATACTCATCGAGATTGTCAGTTCAGGAAAGAAAATACGGTCCAACCTGCCTAAAAGGCCACCTCTATATAAGGATCACCTGCTAACAAAGGTCAATTGAATTGTATATCGCGATTGTTGTTTATTCATATTATTTGGACTTGTATATAAAGGCCACTTTTACTGATTCCCTTGGTAATCTTTATAGACAGGTTTTACTGTAACCCTTTTTAAGCAAGCAAAGTGACTCCCATTCCAATACTAGGTAGGTTCTACTCCGAGTGGGATTCGAACGTAGGCAGTTAAAGGCTTTATCTGTAAGATAGTGTTTTAGACCACTCAGCCACGGAGAACCATGGAAACTACTTTGGATGGCAAATATATCACCGTATACAAAAGGCATTTGAAAAAAAATTAAAAGTGCGTTGAGGTTGTCCCGGATTTAACGCAATTCAAAGTGCTTAAGGTTGCTACAGATCACTCCGCCACAGAGGACCCTACCGTTTATCCACAGATTGAGTGCACATAGAAAATGCTAGAATAAAGTCGTACTTTACTTTCCAACAAAAACTCCCACAAAATTGTCGCAACTTGATAAAAAACCTACTGACCTAATAGGGAAAAAGGCTTCATTCACCTAAAAGAATGTAATTCTGTATATAGAGCAATTTATTAAGTTTTAAATAAAACTGCAAATATAACTATGTCAATATTATCCCTTCTGTACCTTCTTTCTCATGACAACCATAATTAGAATATTCAAATTTTCCAATAAATTCCTATATGTACAGGGGAACTGGATAATGATCCTTTTATTTTAAAATATTATTTGGTTAGGTCAGTGAATTTTCAATGTATTTTGGTGATAATTTAATGGAAACATTTTCAATTAAAAGAAATAAATAGTAAAACAGCGTGCACTCCATTTATGGAAATACAGCAGATCGTTGTTTGGAATACTAAAAAAAAATTCTATTACACAACCCTTAAGACACTCAAGATGCAAGTGATTCTAATTTTTGGAATTACAGTAACAACTACCGTTACGTCGCGTGCATTCCATTTATGGAAATACAGTAGATCATTGTTTGGAATGTTCAATAAATTTCTATTACACAACACTTTAAGATACATAAGATACACGTGATTAATATTCTAATTTTTGGAATCAAAGTAACAACTACCGTCACGTTATGTCATGAACAGTCATTATTATGTATTGCAATAACGCCAGAAACATCTGGAATTTTAATTATGAGACCCACACCATCCATCACTTAGATAACAAAAATACGACTCTATATATGGTAACGTATAACAACTTAAGTGTTTAATTATGAAGTATTGTCAACAACAATGTTTCATTTTAGTTCAGATATAGTTTAGTACAATAGGACTAGAATAGGACATACAAGGTCAAAACTATGCACAAACAAACGATTAAGGTACAATATGGAAAACAGAATTTACAACTCTGAGATAATAACCCTTTCAAAGAAAACTGTTTACCACAAAATAAATGCTTTATGTTTTTATTAGAATTATAAGGTCGGATTCCGTTGATAAAAATGAGAAAATGTACAAGTTTTTTTTAAATATTTATTAAAGTTGTATACAAAGACTATCTATGACCTTCGGAAAATGGATATGTTAAAAGAAGGGTCTTAAACTGTAGTTTTAACGGACTACGATCTTTATAAACAGATGTTCGCTATAAGAGATATATCGAAATAGCGATTAAATGACTATCATCGTTATAAAATTATGATTTTCGTACTTATTTAGACATAAAAATCAAACTGTGTTTACAGTTTTTGTACCAATGGTAAAAAAATATATATAATATATTTTGCATTGTTTCCTAATGATTACAGGCAACTTGGTAAAGAATTATTTTAACACAGAACATACATGTAATGTTGTCCCCCAGTATTTTTGTAATACCATTTGCTCTGTTAAAGTAAAACTCCAATACACTGTCTCTAATTAAGGAATTAGGTAAATTTCGAATGTCTTTATGAACTTGCAAAGTATAATGGGATGTCTCAAATTTTTCCACAAAAGACTTAGCCTTTTATGCAATTTGAGACAGCCCATTATACTTTATTGAGGGAAAGATATCGCAATTGTTAACATATAAAGGCTCAAATAATTAATAAAGAACATTTGAGAAACTATTTTACTGGCTTTAAAAGCAGATGACCTTTATAAATAGGTAATCTCCTACGCAGGTTGCACTGTATAGCCGTTTTTTTTTTTATTGTGTAACAAGAAAACGTATGTCAAACATGGTGCACGCATAGTGCAAACCTATCGAAAGTTTAACACTAATGTGAATTATTTTAATATCGCGAGTATCAAATTACGTGTACTTACATCTGAACTTTATTTCGCGAATAAGTGTATTCGCGTCCACCTTCCAGGTGCATATTATCTTTCGCGTCCACTTCGTGGTGGCTATATCATTATCTCCCTTTCTTTATTTTACGATTTACTTAATTGTATCTAATATGGCATGCTACGGGCATAGTTGATTGCGTCATGTTGTAAATATATATTTAAATTCGTGACTTAGAGACCTCGCAAATTAACGCGTTAATAAATCTCTCTCGCGATAAAAAAAAATAATCTACAGTATGCCAACGAATTGTTGCCGAATGGACAGCTATTTCGGCACCTCTCGACAGCATTTCGGCATATGCTATCTGCCTCACGCCAGCATTTTTGATCACCATCTAACCATATCTCGGATATTCGGCAGCTGGGTCTATCTATCTCACGTCAGCATTTTCATCAACATCTATCCATATCTCGGACTTACGACTGAAAGAGCTGTACTGTATGTGTATCCATAATTGACGGATCGCAGACCACGCCCACAATGTTCCAACAAAGGCCCAGAATGCGTGAATTACACACAAAAAAATAAACTCGACCTGAATTGTGTTATTTAATGACCTCACTAACACACTAGTACGTCATTAGTTGCCGTGACGCTGCTTTGGTACCGTGATGGCGCGCAGTGTCGGAATATAACAGGCGTGTCCGGCAATACGTCAATTATGTAACAGGGCTTTATCTCATTATCACTATATATAATTTTATTATGACGATTATTATCGATATAGAACGAAAGCTTGTTCGTGCCACATTGTAATCTGATAATTTTTTCTAAAATCGTAGGTACCATTTTTCAATTTGTAGGTACGGTTTTTTTAAATCCTTAGGTTCGATTTTTTTAATTCGTTCAAACGATTTTGCAATTCGTAGGTACGATTTTTAAAATTGTACCTACGATTTGAGAAAAAAAATCAGATTACAAAGTGGCACGAACAAGCTTTCGTACTATGGCATGGTTTACTGTATACCAGAAGTAGAACAATGTCAGACATGGTACAGTTAGATCTCTGATTGACTGTGTTCTATAAATTAAACTCCACGCATTCTGTAACAGTTGTAAGCTGCGGTTGTGCTAATGACTTTCACAGTTATGACGTGTTCGCTGTCAATTATTTCAGTTCCTGGATCTATAAAACACCTTGACAGCACGCTTTTATTCCATTTCTTTAATTACCGGTGTTGCGTTAACTTCATGATCTTAACAGTTGATTGTTGATACAACCTTTGCTCTTTAAATCAACTCCTCGAGCTCACTGTAATTTACCGCATTCTACCCAAAGCAAGCGTTTGATGAAATGTTTTTCTTTGCAGTGACTGCTTACACAGCAATATTTTATGTACATCTATTAACCAACTACATTCGGGTTCATAATTACATTGTATAAGTATTCCGACTATAAGTCATGTGCTACTTTTAACTGCAATTATTTTATAATAATTTAAAACTAACGCATGACACAAGAGGTGAGTTGAGTTGAGTATTGGTGTTTAACGTCCCAGTCAAAAATATTTCACTTAGATCAAGACGTCGCCAGCTACAGGCGAAGATGCAGAAATTTTGCCTGTGCGTTGCGCTGATGGCATTATACAGCAGGGTTCTTTATCGTGTCAAGCCCACAGTGACACGGGACCTCGTTTATTTTAAGTCCCCATCCGAAAGAACCGTGGCTTTCATTTCGAAAAGCCAAGTGCTTGGCAAAAGAACAGTCACTACCCGCTTTCAAGTCTTGGGTCAGACCCGGCCTAGGATCGAACCCACGACCTCCTACTTACTGAGCGAGCACTCTACCAACTGAGCAACCGCAGTTGTTATATGACACAAGAAAAGTCACGGTAATAAAACAGGTGTCGTTTTTCTTTTTCAATCTATTGAAATATTATCCTTGCCATTGACCAACACCACAATACCTTAAACCGATAAAATAAAATTGATGTTCTTTTCATTCTCATTTTTGTGTTACGCGTGGCGGGTGTAACTAGCTAAACATAAGCGCTACCTTAATTTGCCAGCTTTCACATTTTTCGATTTGCTTTTAGGATTGGTGTAAATTTATGTTCGATTGATTTTAAATTCCTATGACAGTTTAAATGAAAGAGGTCCAATTATTACGGATTGCTGAATGAGGCCATGCAGAAAAAATATTTCCTACATCCGCACGTGGATTTTTTGTGCGTACGTGAAACTTTTACGTGTGTACTTGAAAATCTTAACATGCGCACGTGGAAAATATTTTTCTACATGGCCTCATTCAGCCACCGTAAATTTTTACCATTAAGTTCGAACATTTTATAACTATTAGTGTTGTTTTGCTATGAAACAGAATGCATTATTGTTCTTGACAATTTTAATTTAAATTATAAATTGTTTGGATTGAAATGCTAACAGATGATTATTGATTCAAAGATTCCATTGTAAAGTGCTCAACAGTCCACGTCGATACCAATGAAAATTTCTGAAAAATTGACACATTGACCTTATAAAGGGACAAACGTTTGGATATAACAAAAAAACTGACACAATGTTGATGTGACGGAATACATCATTCAACAAATTTCCGACCTTCAGATTAACCACTAATTCATCATACCCACGTTCTCACCCACACATTGTTTTGATGTTGTTCCGTGTTCTTTATCTATTAAGTCACTACAGAAAGTGTTTATTCAAAGGAAATAAAAACCATGTTTCCGATAGAGATCTATTGATCATTCGGGAGTTTAAAGGCAGCTTATTCGGTTAAAGAATTGAAAAAAGTATTTATGCGATAATCAGTAATAATATCGATTTTGTATTACAATTGTGTGTGCTGCATATGTTGCTTAATAGATTGCGTTTTGTATCATGAAAAATTCAATTTCTTAATGTTTTGATGCTTGTAGTAAAGTGAGGTTTTTTATACATTTTTTAATTTAATTATTTATTTTTATTTTATATTTGCGTTTCATATCCTGGAAACTCAATTTGGTTATGTTTTGTAAGTGAAATGTTGTTGGTTGTTTTTCAGGAAACGTCCTTGACAAATTCCTTAAGGCTGTCGGTCATAAAATATATTAATTAAGATTGGTAATGTACAAAGTTATTTTTAATTACTTATAAAGAAAATCGGTCATCCTTTTACAATGTTTACGCTATATACTGCAGTTCTAGAAATCATAGAATTAGTATTTTATGGAAATATAATCGTTGTGGGACTTGTTTAGTTACCGCATTTAGTTGATGAAAATATGTATAATAAAACAAAAATACCTTTCAGACTTTAAGTAACTTTTTTGTCCTTAAGCTTCTTTTTAGTGTTTTGGTATACAGAAGAACCTCGTTCTATAGAATATCTATCAATGGTTCTACATCGCTTTTCATCAAGTCATTTTTATGTCCAAAATACGATTCCTTCTATTTTGTTCTTGATAAGCGTGTCTCAATTTAAAGTTATTTTTATAACACCCTACATTTTCTGAACAAGTAAACTCAGTTTCATCATCTGTGTTTTCTGCTTTTATTTGTGCTTGTTTGTTTGAGTGCAGTGCAGTGAATGTACTTGTTGAAGGTATGTAGGTTATAAGAACTTTATCCTTGTCAAACATCTTGCAATCATTTAAATCAATTAAATATCTCGAGTTATGTAAGTTAAAGAAACAAGAATCTGTCAGACAATAAAACTGATTTATTAAACATCTTTGTACTCATAACTCATACAATATATATACATGTACCTGCAATACTTAACGAGCATATAAATTCACCCCCCCCCCCCCACAAGGAGGTACATTTTTGTGATTTGCACTTTTGGTCAAATGGCCAGAACTACCAAGAAAATGGGCTAACTTTCTCGGGCTAACAATATGGGTTCAATCAATGTTGATGGTTTGGACAAATGTTATATTTCTCCAAATGGCGGGGAAGTGGTGATCGTGAAGTGAATATAAAAAGAAAGACAAGGACTTATTTAAGATAAGTGTTGTGATCTTGCGTCTTATTACTTCTTCTTTTTAATGCATTTAGTAATTACTTTCAGCATTGTAAATTATCATAAATCTTGTTCTGCTTTCATAAATATCTATTAATTTAACTACACTGTACTGAATTACATTTCTTATTAACTCAACTAAGTCATTATGATGATCAAGCTATATTTAAGAGTTTTGTACTTGGTTAGGAAATACATTGTATTTATCGAAATCCCCCCTTATTATCTTTTATCCATTGCTATTAGAGTATAATACAATCAAAATATAGTTACAGTATGATAGAGAATTTTAGTATGGTTTACTTAAGTACTGTAGAATAGTTAAATTTTATGTACCGATCAATATTTTTGTGTCTCGGTTGTCAAGTGGTCTAAAGCACCGGCTTTAGGATTACAGTGCCTCTCAGATGAGTGGTCTTCACCGAGCACCTCGATTTCCTTCAACAGAACTGGGCGTCTTAATAAAAGTGTAACAATCTTGACGTCAAACTCCATTACTCCACTCCACTCTGGTCGAAATCGAGATTTTTTACATATAGCACAACATCGCTACATGTAAAATAAAAATATCGTTTACAATATATATATTGTCGTAGTTTTCGTGATGAAATGCCACTGCAGTGCATGGGTGTAGTTGATTGTATTGATACAACTCAGTAAATGTACATGTTAATTGAATGTAATTTTTACTTAACCTGTTTTATTTTGCAGCACTTGACGACGGATTCAGAAAAAAATACATAAAATTGCTTGGACAAAAAAGTGGAAACCCAAATATTTTTATATCCTAGTAAGCTTGAAATAAAAGATACTACTGATTCGTCAAGTTCTGTTTCGTATTTACACTTATACTTCAATTATGACGCCAACGACATGGTATATTTGAAACTTTATGACAAACGTCATTACTTCAATTTTTCTATTGTCAACTTTCCTTTTCTGTGCAACAATATACCTCCTTCTCCTGCTTATGGTGTATTTGTTTTCAAATTAATACACTATAGTAGATCTTGTTTCCACTACAGGGACTTTGTACAACGAATCAGACAGCTTGCAAAAAAAATGTTGACCCAGGGATATTGCAAGCCCAGATTTATCAAAGCCCTCAAAAAGTTTGTTCGCCGTCATCACAGTATTGTTGATAGGTTTGATTTCTCTGTGAACCGGATTGTCCTGAAGAACATCGAAGCCACCATAAATAATACTTTGAACGATTAAACATATGAAAAAGAATGCCAAAGAAAGGCAAGGGGTTTCTTAGGTAAAAGTGTTGCAATGTTGCGTCTTATTATTGCCTCTTCTGTGTAATGTCTTTGGTAATTACTTTCAGCATTGTAAATGATCATAAATCTTGATCTGCTTTCAAAAATATCTTTTAATTTAACTACAGTACACGGAATAACATTTCTTATTACCTCAAATCAGCATTACGATGATCAAGCTATATTTAAGAGTTTAGTATTTGGCAAGGTATTACATTTTAATATCAAATATCTTTTATTCCCTTTTATCCATTGCTATTAGAGTATAATGCAATCAAAAGCTAGAATTGCAGAATAGTCCATATAATGTACCAATTGATATTTAGGGGGCTAGGTTGGTAAGAGGTCTATCTGACTCAATCTCAGCGCCTCTCAAATCAGTGATCTTCTCCTAGCACTTCGGTTTCATTACCCAAAGCTGGGCATCTCAGTAAAACATCCTAAACCACGGATTTAACAGTCAAGGAAATAATGTATTTTACAAACTTACATTAAACCCAAATCATAATCATAACCGCAAATTCACCACCCAACAAAAGCATTTGTGATTAGCACCAGAAAATGGACACCACGAAATGAATGATTTCACAGTACATAAAATGACTGATTCCTTATAAATAAAAAAACGAGTTTTAAGCAAGATAACATGCACTTCTATTTGTTCTGGAAACTCGACTGTCTTAAAAAAGAACAATTATTGATTTTTAAAGGTCAATACCAATTAGTAAATACGAAATCCTTTAAAAAAATTTAACACAATAGTTGCTAAAAGCATGAGTCTTTTTGTCGCCTCAAATCTTCTCATTAGACAAAAGTACACAGAGTGACCTGCCTAATGCGGCAATAAAAGGACAAAATTGAATTTTATCCGATGTTCAATGTAGTTCTATTTGATGTGTTGGTAATTATTACGACAAGCTTTGTCTATCTGCCGGTTCAAATAGCTCAATAATATAATAATAACAATAAGCTAGTGGGCAGGATAAAAAACTTGATGATCACGCCATTTCAGACATATCTATATTTGATGTAATTGTTATATATATATTATACAGACATCGATTCAACACGTGTACAGTGCAGACCTGTCGAAAGTTTAACACTAAGTTAACGAATTTTGTTTTAAATCGACAGCTTACCTCGGCTCCTCGTTAGATTTAAGACACCCGTTTTCTATTTATCGACACCTTTTCGGCCACTGCCTATTCGTTTCGCGGACACTAGGCAACTTAACTTTGACTCATGTTCATTAGCTCAGTGTCAACCTATCGACAATATCTTTTTATAATAATATTGAAATTAAAATATGGTGCAGTATCAATAGGGAACTACCTTTAGATAATTTTTGGGATATTTTACCTTGACGTTTCAAGAATGTAATAAGAGAATGAGGAATCTTTGACCGTTTTTACAGATTTTAATGTTGTTTTAATTTTGCATCACTAGACGGTCGTTTCAGAAACAAATCATCAGTAGTACTCGGACCAAGATTGTAAATAAGAAAACGATTAAGGAAGCCTACAACCAAAACCTATATGTCATTAGCTGACCTAAAAATACATACAGTCGGTGGTCAATGTTCGTTAGAGTATTTATCTATTTTAAGTTGCTTTAATTAATAAAGACATTTTCCAAGTTTTTTTCAAAGGAACCATATTTCAATTATTTACACAGGTCAGGACAAATTATCAAAACATCAAAATGTAATTATTTACCGGAAACAAGAATAATAAAAAACATAATCTAAAATAAACATACTAATCACTGTCCAAATATGAATCCAGAACAAAGCAAAAACAGCCGAACATGACAAAACTATGCAAACATATATCGGCAATGGACGGGCTCTGAAACAGTTGTAGATTTATGTGTGTTTGTACTATACGAGTACAGTACTATATACAACCGCATAACTTGACAT
Organism: Anadara kagoshimensis; assembly: GCA_021292105.1. Lineage (NCBI taxonomy): Eukaryota > Metazoa > Mollusca > Bivalvia > Arcoida > Arcidae > Anadara > Anadara kagoshimensis. The sequence continues at coordinate 32,312,823 of CM037875.1, read as the reverse complement.
TATTTTGTTCAATAGACGGATAAAAAAATAACACCATTAATAAGTATTTATGCAATATAAAACATTGTGAGACTACTTTCGGACCAAATCTGATGTCTATAATGTTTATATATATTATTGAAAATTTAAAATGGTTCCATATTAAAGATTAATTTACCTGTAGTCTTTTTAAGATTAAACTATTTTTGGAATACAATATATTTCAACTTGTGGTTTAAAATTATGATGATACAATGAAATCAATTTTGTGTTATATATATTATATATATATATATATATATATATATATATATATATATATATATGTAGAAGATAAACGTTGGTAATAAAAGAGATATGCTGAGGAAGCATTCCTATTGACTATATTTCGCAAGCTGACCTATAAAAGCATAATAGCTGTGGTCAATGTCCGTTAAACTATCTATGTTAAATAAGCTTTAATTAGTAAAGACATTTCTAAAGAATTTTTTAAAAGAAACAAATATTCCTATAAGTTATAATCAATTACAAAGGTCAAAGCAAACAGAAAGAAAACTCAAATTACAATTATTTACAGGAAAACGCAATTACACAGGCTGGCCAATTAGAGTTATCCCACATCGTAATGATATACGAACAAATGAAAACACAAGTATGTCAATCCAATTTGATTACAGAGTGTTATTTCCTATAAATATTTTTTGCAAACTAGATGAACAATACGCTTGTAGTTCTCCACCCGACCCGTACAATACAAGGTAATGGTAACAGCAGTGAAACAAGACAAAACATTGCAAACATAAATTAAGGTCATATACTATATAATTCCCTATATTGGACAAGGTTTGGAGCAGCTGTCAAGTAAGTTAAGTCTTTATACTACTTGAGATCACTTAAAAATTCGAACAATTTTTTAAATTTAAGGAGCGCATTTACCGAATAGTTGCTTGAAAAATAAATGGAATAGTTGGAGCGATTCAACAGCACTATGTACAACCACCTGAAAGGACATCATTTTGTCATTAAACAATGTTCAATAAGCGAATATAATAATAATACAATAGAAAAATACAAAATGAAACCACATTTGGACCATAAGTGGTCAATTCATTTTTTATATTAAAACGTAAACGTAGTACAGTATTAATGTTTAATTTATCTTTAGGCAACCTTAAGGTCAGACTACATTTGGGATACAATGTATTTCAACTTGTGTTTTAAAATTATGATGATACATGTAAACCTTTCGATGTTATTTTCATGTGGGATTTAATCGTTGGTAAAAGAAGAAGCTGAGGAAGCATTTTCTATTGACTATATTTCATATGCTGAACTATAAAAGCATAATGGTTGTGGTCAATGCCCGTTATGCTATTTATCTCATTTAACTGGACTTTAATTGATAAAAACATTTTTCAAGTTTTTTAAAGAAACATATTTTCCTATAAGTTTCATTTATTTATACAGGTCAGAGGAAACATAAAGAAAACTCAAAATATAATTATTAACAGGAAAACACAAATGTACACAAGTAAGAGTCACCCCACATCGTAATGATATATGGACAGATGTAACCACAAGTATGTCAATCGCATTAGATTACAGAGTCCTATCATGATTTTTTTTTTCAAAGTAGATGAACAATACGTAGTTCTCTACCTGCACGGTACAATACAAGACAATGTTAAAACAGCCGAACAAGAAAAAACAAAGCAAATATATATTGAGGCCACAGATTATAAAATTCACGACTTTGAACAGGTTTTGGAGCAGTTGTCCATCTGTGTGTGTTTGCACTATTTGAGAGCCGACAAGCATCTTTAACAAATTCAAAACAACGTATTTACAGAGTAACTGTTTGTGAAATAAGTAATATAGTTTGGGGCCCTTCAAAACTCAGGCCAAATGTACTATGTACATCCGCATAAATGGACACTATTATATTCAATAAACGAATGAAAAATACCATAATAATTATTAATGCAATATAAGAAACATAGTCATACTAGGGATATTGCAAGCCTAGGCTTATCAAGGCCCTCAAAGAGTTTTATGGCTGTCATCACAGCGTTGATAAGTTTGAGGTCTCTGTGTCCAGGATTGCCCTGGATATCTTTGACGTCTCATAGTTCCATGTTCAAACAATTTGATTGCATACGTGGCGGGTGTAGCTAGCTAAACAGGAGGTGCTTACCTTTCCGGGGCACCCGGCCTCACTTCCCTGGTGAAAGTTCACGTGTCTAACCTGGCTTGTCAGTTCCAAAGTTTGTCAGTTTCAGTATCAATGCTAAATTTACCTACAGAAAATTTTAAGGCTACAATATTTATGGAATACAATGATATTTTCACGTGGGATTTAAACGTTAGTAAAAAAGAAGACGCTGAAGAAGCATTTATTATTGCTTATATTTTACATGCTGACCTATATAACATAATAGCTGTAGTCAATGTCCGTTAAACTATTTATCTAGTTTAACTAAGTTTTAATTAATAAAAACATTTTCCAAGTTTTGTTAAAAGAAATATCTATTCCTATAAGTTACAATTATTTGCACAGGTCAGAGCAAATATAAATAAAACTCAAAATGAAATTATTTACAGGAAACGCAATTATACAGACTGGTATGTTAGAATTATCCCACGTCTAATGATTTACTGACACATTACAAGCACACAGTATGTCAGCTCAATAGTTTACAGAATGTAATTTACTACTATAGTAGATGAACGATACACTTTCAAACTTCTAGTTTCTACCTACACGACACAATACAAAACAATCATAAAACAGCAAAACAATGCAAACATATATTAAGACCAAAGGTTATAAAAGTCCGGACATTAGACAGACTCTGCATTTGTTATCCATTTGTGAGTATTTGTACTTTTTAAAAGCCCTCAAGCATCCTTAAAATTTCGAACAAATTAGGACTTGTTATAGGAATTCGTTTACGAAGTAGCTGTTTGTAAAATAAGAAGAATAGTTTGAACAACCCAACAGCTCTAAGTACAACCACATAACTACACATTATTTTGTTCAATTGGCGAATACAGATTATTGCTATGATATAAATAAAAAAAAAAAATAGTGATACTACTTTTGGACCAAATCTTGCCAATATGACGCTTTATATTAAAACGTAAAGATATTAGTAGTGTAGTATCAACAGTTGATTACCGTTAAGTAATTTAGGGTTTGAATAATTTTGGTGGTATTTCAATTTGACTTTTCAGATTATGATGATTACATAAAGAAACTAAGATGTTAGTTTTATGAGGGATTGAAATGTTGGTAATTATTTATTTACATGTTCTAATTTTCAGCACTACACGCTGTTTTTGGAATACATTTTCTCGTCATTTTGCAATAACCAAAACCTATTTGACTTTTTTTCTATGTTAAATAAGTTTTTCCTTTACCGTTTTAAAGTATAATTCCTCATCGGTAGAGCTCGAAACAAAGCTGTAACAAGATAACGGCCGAGAAAGCACTTTCTACATCCAAAACCCATATTTCATTAGCTGACCTATAAATACAAAATGAGTAGTCAATGTCCGTTAAACTATTTATCTCTTTAAACTTAGCTTTAATTAATAAAGACATTTTCCAAGTGTTTCTTTTTAAGAAACATATATTCTTATAAATTACAATTATTTACACAGGTCATGGCAAACAAAGAAAACTCAAAATGTAATTATTTACAGGAAAACGCAATTACACATACTGGTCAGTTAGAGTTATCCCACATCAAAATGATTCACTGACATATTACAAACACAAAACATGTCAATCCAATCGTTTATTTCCTATAAAGAAATGTTACCAAACTGCAAATGGACAATAAGCTTTATTAGCAATTTTATTTTTCGGCGGGATCAAATAAATTAGGTTTGCGAAAAATGAATCATAATATAGGCAGAAAACATTGAAATGTCCGCTTGACCTTTCATTTTAATATTTATAATGGTCTAATGCATTATTGGAAATTATTGAACATGTGTAGAAAATCTGTCTACATAATAGGAAACGTGTATTTGTTTATGTATTACCTGCGAATCTTACCACTGGTGTGTTTGGGGAACCGTGGAACTTCCAATATATAAATACTGTTTTGAGCGAAAATTAATACTTAGCGAAAATTATATTATGCTTATTGTGTTATAGTGCATATTTCAAAAACGTGAAAATTTTACTATGCAAATATGTCTCAATTCCCTATACATCGAAAATAAATAAACGCGAAATTAAATTACTGTCCAAATTTGCTGCTAGTTAAAATTTTAAATTATTCAAAAAATAAGGTATACTCCTTCATGCAAAGTATTACTTAGCTGATTTTGGTAAAAGATGGCCCTTTTTGTTTCTTTTCATCATCTTGGAAAAAAGGTTTGGTTTCATAATTTTGGTCCAAGCACTACTGATAAGAAATTACATTCCGAAACGGCCGTCTAGTGCTGTAAAATTGAAACTGGTATAATATGTTCTTTAGAGTATACATAATGAAAGGTCAAGCGGACAGGTCAGTCTTGTTTGTCTTGACTATATCTCTAGCCTTTAATAAGGGATTCTCAAGAAACGTTACCAAACTGTACATTAAACTTTTTCATCGGATTAATCAGATGTTAAAAGGATTCGTTACACTTCTCTTCTTTTTACCGGTCTTTAATGTTTTGATACAATTTCCAGTGGTCAGTGACCGAAGTATTAGACAGAACTAATAAATAACAAATAAATATACTAACAGTCTTAAAAGCTTTTTTCATATCGATTTGTGGTCATGGTTAACCTTTATTACACTAATTAATTGTGACTACAATACGTATAGGTTACTGACTTTATACGGTGACACATTGGATAACTCGGTTCTTTTTTTTTCGTTGCTTGGAACGAGGTCGGTTGTGTTAATGGTATGTTTTAAATGTTACTCGATTCACCTAAGATCAAACGGTTCTCTTCAGCTGTTTTTTATCCAAAATTATCCTAAATATATAACGTCCCATCATTCCATGTACCAAGGTAAACAGGAGATGCTAACCTTCCAGAGCGCCCGACGTTACTTCTCTTCCTTGTGGACGTTGGCATGTTTAATTTAAGTTACAAATTTTCAAAAAAAAAATTAATTTGTTTTGGATTGTGATTTTGACATTGATTGGTGTATTGTATGGTAGGGCTAGTTTCTACTAAGGGAGCTTTATACAAGGAAGATGCTTAGAAGTGAATTTTTGACTCGGAGATATTGTAAGAATGAGTTTATGGGCTTACGTATGATGTATGTGTATTCAAACATTCCCTGGATATATTGACGTCCCATAGTTTCATGACCCTTTCATTTTCCCTTGGGGAATTCGCGTGTTTAACCTGTTATGCCAATTTTCGAAGCTTTACTTTGCTTTTGTGATTGAGGTTTGTGTTTGATTGCAAAACCTTAAATAAACCTGACAACTGTTGTAGATGCATCTTCTTTTGCGTGTCATCAAAAAAGAAATCAAACGTTGACCCATGTACACTAAAGATAATGTTCACCTAGTCAATACAGCCAGTTGAAAGTTAATTACGTAAAGGTCTTTGACGTTTAATTAAAGTACAGAATTAGATCTTTTTACACAAATTATTACATAAAAGAAGTAAATAGTTTCAAGTTTTTAGGCGTGAAACATAAAAAATACACGGTACAGACTCTTTGAAATTTTAACACTGAGTCAACGGAAAGATTCTCAACTTGGCAAGTCCATTTATGGACAGTTAGTGGCAGCAATGTTGCAGACGTGACAAATGCTGAAAAACTGTTGTCATATAGGTCACGAAAGGCGAAGATGAGCTGCCAAGTCGACACCAATTCGTTAGCGTAGTGTTAAACTTTTGACAGGTCTGTACCGCATCTATTTAAACCATCTACTTCCCAGTTTCCTAGTTAATCAATCAATCTGTTTTTGCCTGCAATGATATTCTTCATCTTAAATAAATAAAACAGGGAAAATGTCTTAATTTATGCTAAATGTACGCCTTTTTCCACGAAAAGCTGAGTTTGAAGAACCAATATGAGCTGCCGATATGACAATAATTCGTTTATTCTTAGCCCGAAACGGCCGTCTAGTGCTGTAAAATTAAACAGGATTAGTAATAATCACAACCTTTAGGTTTGTTTGCCCTAGAATATCATTAATCCACGAGGCAATACATTTTTTTCAGATAAACATTTTTATCAAAATTACTGCTTCTAAAATTTGTAAATAACTCCAAAAAATAATTTTTAATGGTTCAAAGTATTGACTAATGTGAATTTGGTAAATTACATTGCATTTTCGTATGTTTCATTTTAACATAAACATATTTGGATATCCATAATTTTGGTCCGGGCGCTACTGATGTCTTTTTTCGACACGATCGTCTAGTTTTACAAAATTGAAACAGGTTTAGTAATAATTAGCTTAGTGTTTAACTTTAGACTGACCTGTACGTGTGTTCGTAATATGTCAGTATATCATTACAATGGGGGATAACCATTTTACCTGGCCTGTGAAAATTAATGTTATTTATGGTAATAATCATTTAAAGAAACTTTGATGTTGTCTTTAGTAATTAAAATTACATATTATACCAGTTTTAATTTTACAACTTAGCTTAACTAGATAAATAGTTAACCGACATTGACCATAGTGTTTATGCATTTGTAGGTCAGCTGATAAAATATAGGTGGGATTTGCTTGTTCATTGGCATTTAAATACACCATAGAATAAGGTAATTATATAACAGAAATAACAAAACAAACGAAGTGGAAATATTCTAAATTACATATTAAATCATTTTAATTTTACACCACTAGACAGCCGTTTCGGAATACAATTTCTCATCAGTAGTGCTTGAACCAAAATTATGAAATCAAAATTGTTATCAAGATGTTGAAAAGATACCCAAAAGACCATAATATATTTTATCAAATTTAGCTAAGGAAAAATTTACAACCCCTAAAATACCTTAGAGTTATTGACCATCGGTTCTACACAATGTTTAGGATTATGTTGGTCCTAATACTGAAACTGTCTTTATGTTTTAATACAGTGTTGTTATAGTGTAATTATGTCATTCATTTAATGCACAAGATTAATGGCCGCAACTACCCACCTATTCTTTGATGACTTATCTGTAATACAGTAGTACACAAGTAGTGAAGACATTTCTGGTTACTAAATCATTTACAAATGTCTTTCTAGAAACATTGAACGCCGTCAAAGATACTTTGAAATAAGTTACTTTTATTTCTATCTTCTGCGTTAAATATATTTTTCATTAAGTTTCAAAGCACTCAAAATCCATCGTGCAAAGAAACAAAGTAATACGACAAGAGAGTTTTGGTTAAATATAATTAATATTGCTGTAATAAGAAACAAACCGATCCATGTCCGAACCACAATCCAGAAGCAAAGTATACACTTTCGATCTGACAAGTCAGGTTAGATACGTGCGCTTCCATCAGGGAAGTGAGGCCAGGTGTTCCGAAAGGATAATCACTTCCTGTTTAGTTATATATAAAACGTCCTTGCACAGATACATCAAACTTATCAACAATACTGTGATGACGGCCATAAAACGTTTAAAGGGCCTTGATTAGCCTAGGCTTGCAGTATCTTTGAGTCAACAATTTATTTGCAAGCAGCCTGCTTCGTTGTACCAGCACCGAGTCATTTAAAAATTTGGTCTGTGGAAAAGAATCAATTTAAATAACATCTATAAAGCAGAACAGAATTCCAAACAACAGAGCAGAAGTTATTTGGCATCAAGCTATAAAAAACAGTATATAGACGAACTTGAACAAAGCATATATATATATATTCTTGAAAACTGTTTTAGCCAATTTTTAAAGTTTTTGTTTTGCTTTGGAGATTTAGGTATGTTGTTGTTTGATTATAGACAATTGTTATGGTTACTACCATGCATTTGGACAAACTCATATATTAAGTGATGTCAACGCCTGGTAAGGTTCCGTACGTTTAAGATTAACGTGTCATTCAGTAAAAAGCCAACGTTGGCCTATGTATACTAAAGTTAATTTTCTCCTGGCATATAAAGCCAATTAAAAGTCTAAATATATCACTGCAGCTTAAAGGTCGTTGACATCAAATAACACAAAGTATTATATAAAAAGCAGAACGTAAATCATTTTAAGTACCCAGGTGTTAACGGGTCATCAAATACAATCACTAAAAGATACAGACCTGTTAAACGTACGTTAACACCGAGGTAACGATATTAAATACAGCTGCTAATATCGGTAGCGAGAAGTGACATGAGCTTTATATTCGGCAGCAATTCGTTGGGCAAGTGTTAAATTTTAGACAAGCTTGTACTGCTTCTATTGAATTTTATATATATTGGTAAAACAGCAAACCCACAATAATTACATCCAAATTTACCAATCGATCTGTTTTGCCTGCAATGATATTCTTCATCTTAATCAAGCACAAGGGGTTATATATCCTAGTTTTTGCTTGAACTACGCCTAATCCTACAAAACAATGGAGACCGAAGTACTGGTGAGCTGCAGATATGACATTGATTCGTTAGGTTTTTTTAAACTTTCATAAACACAAAACAAGCATACTAATCCATAGCTATAGTTTACATGTCATTGAGTAACATCAAACGATGACCTGTTTACACTAAAGTTTAATTACATCCTGAGCAAATATAGGCAATTAAAAGTTCATTATTTACTAAAAAAAACACAAATGTCTTTGACATCCATTTTAAAATACAGAATAAGCTGAGTACAAAAGTACAAATCAAACGTTTGACGTGTTTACACTAAATGTTAATTACACTAATAGTAAATATAGCCAATTAAAAGTTAATTATTTACAAAAACCACAAATGTTTTGACATCCATTTAAAATACAGAATAAGCTTCCATTACATAACAATAGTATTTTTTTTTAAATATTCACCAAACAGGAGACAATACATAGTATTGTCAGATAGACAGTGTCTTTACAAATTATATGTTTCAAAAAATGTTAAAATTCCTTAGAAACCTAAGCTATGCTTGGGTGTATTTTGTGTATTACATTTTGGTCCTTCATTTTTTCTGATTGCAACATCTTTTTCTGCAATTTTGGTCCGCACACTGCTGATGAGCAATTTTATTCCGAAATGGCTGTCTAGTGCTTCAAAATAAACAGGTTTAAAATAACACGTTCTACCAGTGTTCATTTACGGCACTAGTCGGTCGTTTCAAAATACAATTCCTCATCAGTAGTGCTTTGGCAAAGTTTTTGAAACCAATTTTTCTTAGGGGTTTAAAATATATCTTAAGAAACGGAACACACTTGCCAAATTAACCTAAGACATTACTTTGTAGTAATAAATTGATATTTTCTATAAGAGTTGAGAGATTTTAGTAAAGGTGTTTAATACCCCACTATAGAATATTTCACTTATATGGAGAGATGTCGCCAGCTATAGTCGAAGTCACAGAAAATTTGCCTGTGTGTTGCGCTGATGACATTATACAACAGGGTTCTTTATCGTCCCAACCCCACAAAGACACGGGACCTCGTGTATTGTAAGTTCCTATCGGAACGCAGTTTGACTTGCATTTCGTAATGCCGAATGCTTGCGAAAGAATAGTCACTACCCACTTTCAAGCTCGAACTTAGTTCGAACCCACAACCTTCCACTTACGAAGCAAGTGCTCTACCAACTAAGCTACCGAAGTGGTTTAAAGAATTTTAAATAAGAGTATATAGGATGTATAGAACGATGTGACATATTGTAAGTGTTATATAGACAATGCAAAAATGTCACTTCAATGCATTGTACCAAACCATCTGTAATGGTAGCAAAATATATGGAGAAACAAATATAAACTGATGTTCAAAATAATTCTAAAAAGAGAAGAATATTATTTTCTGGTTAACTTAAAGCCATACACTTTACACAATGCGTGTTATTAGGTAAACACACAATACATACTTGCTTGTCATTGAATTAACAACAATAAACAGTAGCAAATGTATAGAGAAACAGTAAGTGCAATAAGCGCAAGTATAAAGTGATTTTCAAATGAATCCTGAAAAAAAGAAACAATTATTATTTCTTTGTTAATTTAAAGCCCTATACTTTACAGAATGTGTGTTATTAGGTAAAAAGTACGCTATATAATTGCGTGTCATTGAGTGAAAACAAATGTTGACTCTTTTGTACTAAAGGTAGTTTACACCTACAGCAAATACAGCCAATTAAAATGTTAATATTTCTAAACAACTTAAAGGCCATTGACATCCAATATTCACTCCTAATTTTGCTCTTAATACATAATTCATTACATAATAACAGCAAATCATTTCAAGTATTCAGGCGTTAACGGAATCATCAAATATAAAAATTGAACAGTACAGACTTTCCGAAAGTTTAACAATGAGCTAACGAAACCGAGTCGAATCAGACTGTCGAGTGGTTAGCTAGTTACAGATAATCTGCAGAGATATACAGACAAACATGACTATAAAGGTCACCCAAGGGAAATTGTCTTATGTGCAGGTGGTCTTTATATACAGGTTCAAATAATATGAATAAAGAATAAGATACAATTTTACTGGCCTTATAAAGAGGTGACCTTAAGGCAGGATGAACTGTAAATAGAATATGCCAAAAACTGTCAAGATACAAGTAAACGTAGACCAAGATGAGCTGCTGATTCAGTAATAATTTGTTAGCTACATATTAAACTTTCGACAGGTCTGTACTGTAATCTATTTAAATCATATATAATGGTAAGAAAGCAAAACTACAACCATTTCCTTATCAATCAATCAGTCTGTTTTGCCTGCAATGATATTCTCCATCTTAATCAAGTTAAGCGGGCACATGTCATATTTTATGCTAGAAATACGCCTAGTTCTACAAAACATCCGGAGTTCAATGATCGAATATTTTAATGAAAGGTCTTAAAACATTTTTTTCAAAGTTGCAACATCATTATTTTCTGCGTTAGCGAAATTCATGAGGTCTTCATGACTTGTTACCGTTATTGTACAGATTACCCTGTCATGATACTGGTTCAACGACCAAATCATTTCAGTAGTTATTGCATTATGCCAGATTAAGACATCTTGCTTCTTTCTGATTGCTGTAGACGTATGAGAATGTCAAATCTATAAACAGGGTAATTAATTATAACATTTCTTTAAGGGGGTGTTGAATGTATTTCATTTGGATAGTAATTAGTATTATTTTAAATTGTTTTTTTGTAAAATATGCATTGAACTTAGTTGTATATTTTTTTCGCTATCCTAGTGTGAGATGTAATTGGATTCCACGCAGAATCCTTTAATTTCACTAATTTTCACAAACGATTCTTCTGGATGTCTAATGGATTATTATGGGGTGTCTAATCGCTGAACATGTTGTACTTGTTGAAGATGTTAAACACTTACTTATATCACTTGTCATACACAGACCGGCCATCGACAAGAAGTATGCAATGTTAATTATAAACAACTATCTACATGTACAAGGTTGTCATTTACTGATCTACTTTTAGAAGTATAAATTCTTTAACAAAGTATCAGAGTTCTTAAACATTCGGTGTTGATGACTGGTATCCTTTCGGAGCACCCGACTTCAGTTGCCGGAGGGGTGTTTACATAATTTGCCAGTATTCAGAAACGACCGTCTAGTGAAACATTAAAACTGGTATAATATGTAATTAGAAAGCATTTTGAGCTTTTTAGTCTTCCAGTTGGTAATCGATGTTGTTGCAGATTCATGTGATAAACAATATGACCTTTTTACTAGTATTGTTGCTTTTGATATCATGTGTCCATCTTAAAATATTTTCTCGTGGTAAATTACTTTTGACTCTGAGTAACTCCAAATATATCTTTCTGGTGGTCAAAACAATAAAATCATACAACAAGATCATAAAAAGATATTATTAGTTGTATTGGAATCTGGCAATGTTAAACAGACTACTAATATATAATTCGATTGGGCATTGATTGAATACGTCCAAGGTAATTCAAGGTGATGCATATGAGTTCGTATTAATTATATCTTTCTTTATTTCCGGACATGTTATTGCCATGTATAAGCACTGTTGGGCACGAAAGACGGTTGAAAATTCTTCAAATAAGTGGAGCAATGGTGTTTTACTCCCCAGGCAAGATTGTTTCAATGATATCGAGACCAGAAGAAAACCCTACCCTCAGCAAGGCTCGCGCTATCAACTGTTTCAAATGGTATTCGAACGTAGGTAACGAAAGGCACTGCGGCACCTTTGATTTAAAGGCTAACACCTTACTTAGCCTTTCATTTTTTATTTGAATACTTCAGTGATTGAGCGCTAACATAACACAGAACAAGGTTTGTCGCATCCTAGGTGCGAATACCTCATTAAAAAGTGTATGTGGTTTGTTTTTTTAATATATATTTTTTATTTTTTATTAAGATCGGTGGTTTTCTCCTGGTACTCTAGCAATCAAGCAATCTTGAAATGAATGAATGACTTGATATAAAAGAAAACAAATCTTTACTGGAGCGTATAACACACTTCCTTCAACGTTTCTGGCTTAAATGTTAAAAATGCCCTATATTTCATGACACTTACAACAACCTTGATTTACTTTCATTTATTTTTTCTGTTAATTCCTGCTGCCGAACACCGTTTTTGCCAATCATTTATACATTTCGCTTCTGTAGTATAGTCATTATTCACTGACGAATGATTTTGACAAATGACAACAGTGAAGCAAAACATCAACCCAGAATCCCATATTTAAAATTCATGTCAGAAATTAAATTAAAACGGATTCTACCATGTCAAACGTCTTACTTATGTCTAGAAATGTTGTATAAATAGTTTAGTAATTAGACCTTACAAACAAATGTTTTGTTATTATTCATGCTGAGCAAAACTATTTATTATCCATTTGTTTGTTTTTGTTACTTAGTGATGTTTATATCTAGCGTGTAGGTAACTTCATCAGACTTAACAATGTAAAAAGGTTTATGTTACGTAGTTAATAAAGCGTATTCTTCTAATTTATAAAAAAAATGATGAAAAATGTGTTCGCTCTTGATAACGGCACCATTTCAGTGTATGCATAAAATGAAATACCAGTTGCAATTCTGATTTGGTTATTATTAAAACAGAAAAATTTCATAATGAAACAGAGCGGAAAACTCTTAAAATGAGCTTGGCAGAGGAGATGATGTCTATATCAAGGATAGGTTTGGATCTTATCAACAATATTTGGTGACCACAATAAAACATAACGATAACCCTATGCTTTTACTATCCCCGAATTAATATTTTATTTGTAAGCAACTTCCTTCGATGTATAAATTTCCGTAGAGGGAACAAGCTCTTTCATATTTTTTGTAGAGAAAACAAGCTCTTTAATAAGGTATTTACTGTGAAACAAACACACCATGAACATGCATACTACTGTATATAAAAAGAAACTTGAAAATAGAAAAATTAAAGTCACCACGTTTGTAATATGGCTTCAAAAATAGTCTTCCATGGATATCAACTCTGAGATATAGGTCCAAATATGATGCAGAATTTGATGAACCAGTTGTATCTTGTGTAGATAACATTCTCATATTCTCCAAATTAGGATAACTGAGCGAGAGAAAGAGAGAGAGAGAGAGAGCTCTACCATGTCTTTAAAATCCAGTTAATAACTCTCAACATAATAGCTATCTTTGTCATTTACACTGTATAACATGTAGATCACATAATACCGCTAATACCCGCCACGTGTGTAATCAAAGGAACATGGAACTATAAGATTTTTAAATATAAAGAATTTACTTTAAAATATGATTTGAAATGCACATTTTTAGATTACTATAGTGTTATTGCTTCCATACCGCTGTTTTGGAAAAAAAGGATTCAATCTATCACAGGTATATTTCAACCCGGAAATATTTGGATTAAGCAACTGAAAAAGTTTGAAAAGATTACAAAGCATTTTTACAATCAATTTTTTGCTCATTTCAGTAAAGAATCTTATAGTGTACAAGAACGATGGAATAAGAAATTGAAAATTAATTTGAATTCAAATTACTGGAAAAAAATTTATAGTACTCCTTTTAACATAACTGTCATGTGCTACTTTTGAATTTTTATGAAATAATACATTCAAAAGTAGCACATGACAATAATTGTCATGTGCTACTTTTGAATGTATTATTTCATAAATATTCAAAAGTAGCACATGACATAACCGATAACTCTAAGCTTCAAGCATTTCAATTTAAATTAAATCATTGCATCTATTTCACCAACAGCAAACTAATGAAATGTAATCTTTTGGAAACAGAACTTTGTACATTTTGTGGAGAGACGACAGAAACAGTTACTCACCTATTTGTGGAATGCACTTTTGTAAGAATAATTTGGATTCAACTTTTACAAAATTTTAACAGAATTCATGCTGTTAAAGTTAAATTTTAAAAATGAAATCATTTTGTTTGGTTTACAAACAGAATCAACACCGATAACTGACTGTTTTAATCTATGTTTAATTATAGCAAAATATTATATTCATCTTTGTAGAATGCGAAAAACACTCCCCTCCTATCAAGCTTGTATCGAAACTATCAAATACCATAAGAATATTGATATTTACTCTTTATTTATGTATGAACCGACAAAAGCCCATAAAATAAGACAAAAATGGCAAATGCTACAGCTATAGATAATAAGTTATTTATTGTACATCATCTTATTTATACAATACTGATTTAATAATATTTGTACATGTATGTAATAATGGGATGAGTTTCCCCACATGTTTCTAATTTTGTTCATGAAGATCAAATAAAAAAAAAAAAAAAAAAAAAAAAAAAAAAAAGATTTTAAAATATATCCAGGATAATTTGGATACAGCTGTGACATTTTTTGAGGGCCTTAACTCTCTACAACTTACTTCTGTTTTATAAAGTCTTCTTGGAAACAAGTCGCTACCATAGCGTATTAACTGTGAAACAAACACACCATAAGCGGGAAAATCAGGTATGTTGCTGTATAGAAAATGCAAGAATGTAGTCATATAACTTCAAATATAGAGCAAACTCTGTATACCATGCCATTACGTTTTATATCTACTCCTTGCCCCGGCAATGGAGAGATGTATAAATTAGCGTATTGTGTATTTTCAAGTAAATAGCTCTCAGCATAAAAAACTTCCAGGTGCATATTACTTTAATCTTTTAGCACCACATAATGTAACAACTTCAGTTCATGCCTAAACTATGTACACCCACGCTTTATAACAAGCAGTTCACGTAATACTACTTGATATAATTTATCAGATTCCAGGATATTACAATACTTAATACCACTTGTCTTTTTCTCATTATTCTTCACACAAACACGTGTTGATTCCGTTTACAGTCCAGGCATATCAAAACTTTAACACTAATCTAACGTAAGAGAGTCAAAGCTCAACTGCTGAGTGGTCAAGGTATAAATATCTAATGGACTGAAAACTGTCGCGAGGTCGATAGCAGATTGTTAAAATGTAGCTAACGGGGAACCCAGAATACCTGCCAATATTGTACCAATTCGTTAGCTTAGTGATAAACAAACTTTCGACAGGTCTGTACTAAATCTGATGTACTTCGTGATCCTTGTTATATACTTATTGCATGGTAGATATTTTTGTACATATAACATTCAATGTTTGTTTATACAACTGGGTACATACAGAACAGACCTGCCGAAAGTTTTACACTTCGCGAAAAAGGAACTTCGGCTGCCAAGAAGCAGAGCTATGGATAGCTTAAGACCGACACGCTTTCGAGATTCTACATGTACAGCTGCCAAAAACTGCCAAGGAACATGTATACTTAAAGATAGACCGAGATATGTTGCCTTTTCGGCACAAATTTGTTAGCTAAGTGTTGAACTTGCGACAGGTCTATACTGTATGTCTCGGAAATTACATACATTCCTTCAGTTCAAACAACAGGAAATGATTTGATTATGTATCTATAAAATGTTTACATTTCTTCCCATTGTTTGTTTATCCATCATCGTCTACAGGTACAGAGGGCAATGGGTTCGAACATAAAGTTTGACCTTTTGATCATTTCGATGATGAAAAGGACTAGACGAATACAATATGTTGTTTGAGGCTTATAAACACCTTAACACGCATATTAAGGAAGATGCTGCTAATGAGAAACCTATTTCCCATAACACGCAATTATCTTCCAGATTACATTATGATATTGAACTGGTCTAATTACTTGTCACACCATCGAGGATTTGCGTGACATCTTTGTTATTGTGCTGTTGAAAACACTTTCAAGGACATTTTATTTGTATGAAACCAAACACAAATACCAGCCCAATGTCCAAAAACAAAATTAAAAACTATGAAAATAGCCAAATTAAGTAGAATACATAATTTTCCAACAAAGAAGTGAGGCCGGATTCTACGGAAGAGTAAGCACTTATGTTCTAGCTAACTACACCTCATTACGTGTGAAATAAAAATTTAGACTGGGAAGTATGAGACTTCAATATATCAAGGATAATTTGGATAATACAGAGACATCATATTTATTAACAATATTGTTATGACGGTTATAAAACTTTTCGATAACCTTTAAAAGTATAGGCTTGGAGTATCCTTGAGTCAGTCATTTATGAAAAAAATCACTTGGGATTTGAACAGATTTGCTCCATGGTGCAAAGAGTTATAAAGGAAGTGGAATGTGAATATTGAGACTAAAAACAAAATGTTTTGCCAAACGAAATCTTATGTCTAGAAAGTATTTGGTTTTAAGACTTTAACAGTGACTGTTGATCTATTATGGACTATGTGCTTCATTGTCTTTTGTTCCCGTATTGGGAATAAACTCTGCCATAGCGTATTCATTGTTAAAGAAATACACTGCAACACCGCAAGAAGGAGAGTTGCTGTATATAGACAGAAAATATGAAGTCATCACGTTTGTCATATAGCAATAAATGTAGTATTTCGTGGGTGTCATAATTGAGAAAATCAGTCGGATCTTTTATTTTAAGCTCACTAGAATAGGTAACATTCGCGTATTCTTCAAGCGCAATAGAATGTATGACGTTCAACTACCTTTGATGTTTCTTTTAAGATTAAGTTAAATATTATATTCTTGATCAAAAATAAGAATAGCTTCCACAGTAATAAGGTTAAAATGTGAAATAGTTTTCGTTAAATGTTGATATCGTGAATAACTGTCATTTGATATTTTTTTAGAGTCATCAGTCATCAGTCCTGCTAATTTCCTGGAGTAAACTTTTAAGATGGTGTATAAGGAATTTGTCCATGTCCTTTGCATTTTTAACGTGAAGAT
The DNA here is from genome assembly GCA_021292105.1 of Anadara kagoshimensis. Lineage (NCBI taxonomy): Eukaryota > Metazoa > Mollusca > Bivalvia > Arcoida > Arcidae > Anadara > Anadara kagoshimensis. Next base: position 32,295,493 of record CM037875.1, on the reverse strand, counting down.
AAAGTCATTTGAATTCATGAATTATTTTGCAACAACCAATTACCAATTACAGTAATCAGAAGAAAATGAAAATTTTTAAAACTGATATAACTTTTATAGGAACGTTCTCTTCCGAAAGACAGTAATTTAATTTTAATTTCCAAAAGCCGAATGTTTGGCAGTATTTACCGCCTTTTTCATATCTTGGTCAGACATAGACCGATGTTCGAACCCACGACCTCCCACATACTCTACCAATTGAGCTACAACAGTCGTTCTGTAACAAATGAATTTCAAATCCGAGAAAAAATAACAGGATTACATAAGACTTGCACATTACCTGCAAGTGTAATTCATGATACACAGATTCCGATTAAAAGGATAAAGTTAATTGTAATGTGATATCACAGATTCCAAACACGCGATTAAAAAAAATAAAGTAAAGTTGGGTGATTGTCTCTGGTGTTTATACATAATATAAAAGTCAGATTTTAAATCATTGTTTGAAGCTTAATTAGAGCTTAACACTTTTGGGAGTCAATTGGCGATTAATTCAATGCGAGTTATTTCGTATATAATTGAAATGCCAATATGTGTTGTAGGTCTGTGACCTTGTTTTAATTGATACTCCAAAGAATGGTCATCAAAGTTTGTTAAGTCGCTGTTCTTAAAGTCATTATAGACGTAATACGTATAAGTCACGGAAAGCTGTCGTTGTCCATTTGGTGTGTTTTATACATATATTTTAAGGTCTCTTCCGAATGACACCTTAACGTTCATTACTAAATGCCGAGTGCTTGGCAATAGAACAGTCACTACCTATTTTCAAATCTAGGTCCGACAAGGTCGGAGTTCGAACCCACGCCTCCCACATACGGAGCAAGCACTCTACTAATTGAGCTATAGCAGCGGTTCTTAAACAAAGGAATTCTAATTCCGAGAAGAAATAACATAATTGCATAAGAATTGCGCACTGCCTATACAATTGTGTGATGAATAATTCGGTGTTCTTATAGTCATTATATATATAAAGGTCGAATGATCTTTTAACGTTCATTACTAAATGCCGAGTGTTTGGTAAAAGAACTGTCACTACCTTATTTTCAAATGTTGGTCAGACACGGTCGAAGTTCGAACCCATGCCTGCCACATACAGAGCAGGCACTCTACTAATTGAGCTACTACAGTTGTTTTTATAGAAATTCTAATTCCGAGAAGAAACAATAGAATTGCTTTAGAATTGCGCACTGCCAATAAAAATTTTGGAGAAATACAGATTCAAAAGACACGATTAAAATGTAAATGTGATATGTCTGTAATTTTTACACATAAAATAAATGTCAGGATCTTAAATCAATGTCTGATGCATTATCAAACCTTCAACACTATTGGGAGTCAATCAGTGATTAATTCAACATGAATTATTTTATATATAATTGAAATGTCAATATGTGTTGAAGCTCGATATCCTTATAGTCATTATAGACGTTAACCTTATAAGTCACGAAAAGTTGTCGTTGTCAATCTAGTGTAAAGGTTGTGTTTTGAACATGCATATATACTGAATTCATATTTACATGTGTCATTGTTTCACCTTTTTGACGGTTCAGTTTGTGTTCTCTATAGCTGTTGCGCCGTGGACCCAATAACGCATAAGTGGGTGTCCTTTGTTGTCTTACGTTGTCGTTGTCTATTTAGTGTGTTTTGTACATTATATATATATTACGGTCTTTTCTGAATGACCCTTTAACGTTCATTACTAAATGCCGAGTGCTTGCAAATGAACAACCATAACTTATTTTTAAAAGTTGGTCAGACACGGTCGGGATTCGAACCCAAGCCTGTCAAATACGGAGCAAACATTCTACTAATTGAGCTACAGCATTGGTTCTTAAACTGAAGGAATTCTAATCCCAAGAAGAAATAACATAATTACATAAGAATTGCGCACTGCATATAAGACTGTGTGATGAATACAGTTTCAAAACACACGATGAAAAGAATAAGTTAATTGTTATGTGATATGTCTGTGATTTTAACACATAATATAAAAGTCAATGTTTGAAGCTTAATTAGGGCTTCAACACTTTTGGGAGTCAATTGGTGATTAATTAGACACGAGTTATTTCGTACATAACTGAAATGGCAAGATGCGTTGTAGCTTTGTGACCTTGTTTTAATTGATACTCCGGAGAATGGTTATCAAAGTGTTCTCATAATCATCATAGACGTAAACCTTATCAGTCACGGAAAGCTGTCGTTGTCTATTTAGTGTGTTTTACGTTATATATATTTTAAGGTCTCTTCCGAATGACCCATTAACGCTATATGCCGGCAAAAGAACAGCCACTACCTATTTTCAACTCTTCGTCAAACACGGTCGGGTTCGAACCCACGCATGTCACATACGGAGCAAGCATTCTACTAATTGAGCTAACGCAGTGGTTCTTAAACCAAGGAATTCTAATTCCGAGAAGATACAACAGAATTGCATAAAAATTGAGAACTGCCTATCAGAATGTGGGATTCATACAGATTACAAAGACACAATTAAAAGAATAAGTTATTTGTTATGTGATATGTCTGTGGTGTTCATACATAATATAAAAGTCAGATTTTAAATCAATGTTTGAAGCTTAATTAGAACTTAACACTTTTGGGAGTCAATTGGTGATTAATTCAACACGAGTTATTTCGTACATAATTGAAATGGCAATATGCGTTGTAGCTTTGTGACCTTGTTTTAATTGATACTCCAGAGAATGGTTATCAAAGTGTTCTCATAGTCATTATAGACCTAAACCTTATACGTCACGGAAAGTTGTCGTTGCCTATTTAGTTTGATTTATATATATATATATTATATATATATATATATATATATAAGGTCTCTTCCGAATGACCCATTAACGTTGATCACACATGGTAGGGATTCGAACCCACGTTTCCAACAAACGGAGCAAGCACTCTACAAATTGAGGTACCGCAGTGGTTCTTAAACAAAGGAATCCAACAACAGACTTGCATAAGAATTGCGAACTGCCTATAAGAAAGTGTGATGAATACAGATTCCAAAGACACGATTAAAAGAATAAGTTAATTGTTGTGTGATATAGCTGTGTTAATACATAATATAAAAGTTAGGATTTTTTATCAATGTTTGATACTTAATTAGGGCTCAACACTTTTGGGAATCAATTGGTGATTAATTCAACACGAGTTATTTCGTATATAATTGAAATGTCAATATGCGTCGTGGGTCTGTGACCTTGTTTTAATTTATGCTCCAGAGAATGGTAATCGAAGTTTGTAAAGTCGGTGTTCTTATAGTCATTATAGACATAAACCTTATAAGTCACGGAAAATTGTCGTTGTAATTTAGTGTAAAGGCTGTGTTTTGAACATTCTATGTATCCACGTGTGTCCTAAGTTCATGGTACTAACATTTTGTGTCAAAAAATTAATGAACAATTGCCAGCAAACAATAAATATTTGAGTCAAATTTCTTGTTCCTTCACTTTCAAAATCAAAAACCCTCTTTTTTCGTTAAATACCGGTAAATACTGGTGGTAAACAATACTCACGGGTTAGATGGTTTTTTATCAATGCCTAAAAAACTGCTTTTTTCTAAAGACATATTTAACGTAGTCTAGTTTAGGTTTACAATATACTTTGTTAAAAAATAAAATTTATTACAAGAAAAAATGACCATGCACTCCAGGTATGACATGATCAATTGACCTCGTTTTACACACGTTTTCACATGATGTATTATATAGTGAAAAATGCATACATTTAATTTATTTAATAAAAAAATGGTGTGTCACATATTTTTGATTTCTTTAAAACTATATTTACCTGGTACAAGATGTATCAAATGTGGATCGGATAAGTCAGAGATTCCATTTGCAGGCACATAGTTTACATCTTGATTTATTTTACATGTGACACACAAATAAAAAGATAGGCTAAGAATAATTTGGGAATGGTAAAATCTGTCTCAAAATTAAATTTCCGATGTTTTTATAAATTTTTGAAATTTTCAAACATATTTTTAAATTTTTTAACAAAGAACGGAAAGTTGAACCACTAGGGGCCTTTTTTACTTTGAACATGTGCAGTGATGTGCTTCCTATGAAAATACCCGGCATAAACAAAATGTCACGAACTTGAGCTATCACAAAGTTAGGACACTTGAGGATATATATGCTGCATATATATTTACATGTGCCATTGTTTCTCCTTTTACGGTTGAATTTGTGTTCCCTTTAGCTATTGCACCGTGGACCCAATAGCACACAAGTGGGTTAAATGGTGTTTTATGCCTTGGCAATATTCTTAAATTTATATCCAGTTGGTCAGTTCTGAGCTTGTGGAAAAAAAGGGATCACTTATATTCGATAAGCTAACCGAAAATTTTTCTCACACAAGGGTCTCTCTGGGTGAGATTCGAAACTTAGCTACGACAGGTTGTGGTCCGTAAGCAGGCGCTTTCGACCACTTGGCAGCCGAGGCCCTGTAATCGATTTCTTTTTTTCGGACGCAATTATTACTGAAAGATTGTATTGCATGTGCTGACCAAAAATGAAATTGTGAAAACTGGTACTAAAACGACTATAATAAATCCTGAAAATAAATAATGTAGATAAATATTTAAGATGGTTTGTTCGCAAAGTGTGAATACCGTTAGGCAGGAACTGCTACACTTTGATGTAATTTCTCCGGATCATTTTTTTAATTTACATCGATAGATACATTTTAGCAAAATATTGTCATTTCTGGTTCTATATATCAGTTGTTCCCTTTACCTAAAATCTCAAAACTTAAATGCAAATTACAACTCTTAAAATGGATCCAAACTTAACAAATTCCTCTGAAAACATAAATTCAAGTTTTAAAATTTTGTACAAGGACATTGCTTTATCAAACAACATATCAAAATTTCAGAATAAATTTTCACATTAGATTAGAAGCTATGAAGCGCCTCCTGTTACACACAAATGATCAAACTATTCCCATTGGATAATGATTTAAGATTAAAAAAAACAAATTCTGAAGTCTGAACACAACGATTCCGAGATAATAATGTTAATGTTTATAACTGTTACACACGAGAACACATACACCAGAATAACAAGTTATGATAATTTGAACTGTAAAGTCTGGAAAAAACATTTACATTATCATGACGTAAGCAAAAGATGTTATCAAAATTTATGTTCCGTAATACGTAATAGATTTCGATGTTGATTTTATTGTTGCATAAAACGCGTCAGCAGAATTCATAGGTCTAAGCATTAACCTTTTCAGTGACGAGACGAAAACTGCTTGAGCTCATTACCATCAGTTGGATCATACAGCTTTTAAAACCATAAAAAAGAAATATGACTGTTATATTTAAGACAAATATTCATGATGTGAATGAAGAAACTAAAAAATACATGATTTTTCATCACTTTCAATGCCAATATATATTTTCTCAATTTATCACGATTTAAAAAATATAAAACAATTGATACGAAAATTGACTGAACTGAAAGTATTTAGAGATATTGCTAAAGTGACTCGCGATTTTAGATTTATATTGTACAAGTAACGTGTTTATTTTTCTGTTGTTCTGATAAACAATACTAATATTTAGGTCCTAAAATACCAACATCATTGCCAATTTACATATCTCTCTCTCTCTCTTTCTCTCTCTCTCTCTCTCTCTCTTTCTCTCTCTGATGAGGAGGATAAGTGTCGCGATGAAGTTGGAATTTGAAAATCCTTTTCAATCTCTTGAGTCAGCTATAATAGCTTATGCAAATCCCAGTATTGCATTGCAATGCGGTTCATCAATAACTATATAGGTCAACGGATATTCTACATCTTTGGTTTTCCCAAAAGATGTCTTTTATCCTTGAATAAAACCGGGGTCATCTCACAATAACATGACCATTTTCTTTTCAAAAGTTGTTCGACTTCCTAGTCTTTGGGCAAGGACTGTTGGGATTACATAAAATTAATGGTGTTTTACGCCACATTAAAACATTTTTATTCATATCAAGTTTACGTTTACGGATGGTAGTTCAGTTCAAACAATATTTATTCATCAGTAAATAAAAACAAACTGTAAACTGGATTCAGAAACAAGCGCAAGCTTATTTGAAACCATCTCCAGAACAACTGTATATATACCATGATGTAAAACAACCTTTATTGTCAACAGCCAACCCCAAATCAATTATGGATGATGGAAGAAAAGTTCGTTACTTGAACTAACCAACTTTCTCACACTATCCCTATTGGATTCTAATGAAAGCAGTTCATGGGTGGTAGAGGGAACTACAATTACATAGAATACCATAGGCTTGACAAACGCCCTCACACTAGGATCTGTCAAAAGGGAATAACGAACCAACTAATCAGTCTGTTTGTGAAATACTCTTTATTTCCATAGAAAATCAAATAATCTTGATTAATCTAAGATTGATATTTTTCACTTACTTGTACCTAGTTGTAACCAACGGAATTAGCCTAAAATATATCTGCACATAGTAAAACGTTGGCACTATGTGGATTTAACATGTTGTACAAAACAGGCAAATGGCGGATCCTATTTAGCATATGACGTAAACGTCACAAAGTATATCACTTCCGGTGTAAACATCGCCATTTTCGCCATGTAAAATTCCCGTGGGTCCAACATTTTTCTTATGTACAGAAAGTATTTATGACAAATACGTATGCGCATACAGATTTTCAGTTACGATTAGGTACAAGTTAGTAAAAAAGGTCAACCTTTATTCCATTTTCTATGGAAATAAAGGGTATTTCACAAACAGGGTGATTTCAATAGTTGACCATTTGACGCGCTGCAATGTGAAACCACGTACTTTAAACTACTTGGACAGTAAAGAGCACGCCTCAGCAAAATGAACCAATAAAGAATAACACAAACATAAACCAATTGAGACTATTGTATTTTCCATTCATGTCAAAACATAATTTAATTCAATAGTATTTATACTTTTATTGCCATGTTGTTGTAACAATAACCGATTTAAGCGACCTTAAACGTCCTATCTTCCACAGCAGATCTAACAGAAAACAAATAAAAAGGAATCCTAATTACTTAAAGAGAAATTGACCGATTTTTAACTATGACAAAAGAGAGTTTTATTTTCAAACTACTCGCAAATAACAATTAAAATTAATCGTATAATATGTAGCTTTAAACTATGTGTGGGCACAGGCAAGCAACATTGACTTGTCCGTCTGGCATTGAATTTGAATACTAATTACGAACTCGTGCACAAAGGTTATGAACGGCATATGTTCATTTCGTCTTTATCATGGGAACATGTGTTGCTTATGCATTGATTGCAAATCCTAACCCGTGCGTTGAATGCATCACCGTATATGAGTATTATAAATGAAAGGTCAAGCTAACAGGACAGTATTGTTTGCAGATTATCACCAATATTCCGGTAATGTCATACAAAGTATTTGTTGATAAAAACAAACAACATTTTCTTGTTAAGGGGTGTAAGTGTACTCTGTATATTGTTTGGCATCACTGAGATGTTTGGTTAAATTCTTAATCTTAATTATATAATAAATAATAAGCACCAGCAATGACGACTTAAAAGTACAAGCAAACAAGCTCAAGACATCTGAGCAATCGCATTTAATTTTGGTCTTCCAATCTTCTCATTTCAACATCTTTTTTAAAATATTTAATTTCCATCATTAATAATTCGGTCTGAGTACTACTAATTGGTAATTATGTTCCAAAACGGCCTTCTGGAGCTGAAAAATTATAACAGGTTTAGTAAAGATTTGCACAATGTTGACACCGCGCCTCGCCCATAATCGTAGTCCAAATGTCAACTTTAACACCTACGGTATAAGCCTATCAAAAACATTGAGTACTTAGATAACGATTTAATGCTAATCCAGAGCTAATCCCGACCTTTCGAAGCTGACTTTTGCCGTAGCTGCTATATCTATCTCTCGACAACTTATCAGTCTCAAGCTATCCATATCTAAACTACCCGGCAACCGACCTTCGTCTTCTCCTCGTTAGCTGAGTGTTAAACTTTCGACAGTTCTGCACTGTGCACTTGTCTTCAACAGAGAAGAATTATAGAGAGTCGTGTAAGCTTTTTTAAACTAAGCGGATTCAAAGCAGTTTAAATGATAATAGTTTAGCGACATAATCCTAAAGGAACGAATGACGGACCCAACCTATAAGCCTTTTATCAAGATTAAAATGTCCATGGTGATTGCTTCCCATGTGTTTCAATTAAATTGTTTGCTTTAGACGTGTTTCAATAAAATTGTTTATCTATGTTCGACATGCAATAAGTGTAAATTTGTGTTAGGATTTAGCATTGTGTCTTATTGGTGTTAATTGATAGAAATATAACGTTTTATCTCGAATGCGGAAACATTTTAAATGTTGTACATAGTAGACAACCAAAGACATTTTTGAACATAGGTCAGGTATTTTGCGGAGCCATCGATTGCAACCATTTGGCCAATCCAATAGGCGAAATCTATACATTTAAAATCAAATAAAAGGCAGTTTTTTTTTATTTCAACCACAAAATTACCCATTGTACACTGAATGCATTGAAGAATTTATCGGATGATGAGCAATTCTTTAGTAAAATAAGAAAGAGCAAATGCATGTTGGCATAGGTGTCACTTGTTCTTTTCTCGTGGTACAGCTGCGCTGGTTTTTAACAACAAAATCAGATACATTATTTGTATTTGCATTTTCCCGATATATTAAAAATGAAAGTAGGCAAAATATTTACACAATCAGTTGACATAATTATCTCTCCACCTGAATGTGCATGATGAATTGGCGGTGAATACCCGGAATGATGGTGAATACCGGAAGTAAATATTATTTGTCGGAAAGGAGCACTGTACCTGTTCGTTAAGGTCAATGTATCTTTTATTTACTTTGTGTTTTTATCTTTATGGGTACATTTGTCAAATCCAAATTGTCAGATCGCATGTATTATCGTTTTTTATAATCCATTATCATCAACTGATGTCGTGATCCAAATTGAACGCCTGCGCAAATGAAACTAAGAACAAAGAAGGAATTCAATTAATTTTTAAAATCGTTGTAGCAGCTAAATAGAAAATAAATGAATAATAATTCTCTAAACACCTCAATTTTAATACTTGTTTTATTTGATATTTTAATTAAGTGAAGAAACTCATATATTGTTGCATGGGTCAAGTATGACGTCAATGATGGTTTCGTTATTGCAGGTCAGACACGTGTTTGGGTCACAGGTAAATTGTTACATGGCGTTATCCAATATAATGGCAATAAAAAATTAGGCCACATGGCGTTTTCTGTTTTAGTCGCAAATAGTGAATCAATTCACACGGCGTTTATTGTTTCAGTCGCAAAAAGTGAATCAAGTCACTCAGCGTTATCCGTTTTAGTGACGAAATATAAAAAAGTCACTGGGCGGTTTTCGTTTCAGTGACAAACAGAATAAATGCACTGCGTTTTTTAATATTGAATCTTGATAATAGGTTGATGACTAGTACTGTTAACAATTTGTAATTCGAGAAACTTCTTAATTCCATAATCTAGCTGTAGCAGTATCAAACCGCTAAATGTTCTAGTATGTTCTAGACATCAACAATATAGTTATGACCTACATACAACAACACCGTTTTATTATTAAAAGCCAGCTTGTGTACAAAATCTTTAAAATCAACGTTATCTCTAAAAGTTCATATAGACGCTTTACAACATATTCAAAAACATTCTGTATTACAGACTGAATTTGACAGCTTTGATATGAAAAGGACAATGCCCTACAATCGATTAAAACCGTTTTTACGTTGAAATGTTGGCCATGTTATTGTTGCCATATACACAGCGGATGAGACTTCTGTAGCCTAGTTAATCAAACAATACACAATGTTGAGCAGCCGTTAACAAGACATCTGCTTTCAGAAATAGAACCATGTTTGTTTTGGAAACAAAATTCGGTTAAAAGCTTATCTGATGTATTTAGTTCAATAAAAACATTAAGAACATATTTCATGTTTACATCCAGTTTCAACCTCAACAACGGAAAATGTAAATGGTGATTATATTCTATTATTGTATCGGGGACAGTGTTAACTTTCTCAGTCAATTGGATAAAGTATTGGAAAACAACATTGACCCGTCCGCTTGACCCTTAATTTAATTACTTATTATGGACCATTACATTTATGTATAGGTAATACAGGTGTCTATTTCGTCAACATCATGGGTTTATGGATTTACTGTGAATCAGAAACCTGCCTAAGTATTGGTTATATCCCTTTGTAGGAAAATCTCTAATTAAATGTCAAGTTGACAGGTCAATGTGGTCTACCTTTATCAACCTAAAATAGAATATTGGCTCACCTAATTTTCTTGTAAACTTATTTTTGTGTTCGATGATCAGGCGGAAAGTATTTTAATCAATTTCTGTGTTCGATGCCAGATGGTACGTAGTTAAATTATTTCTGTGGTGGTTTTAACAATGTCCAATTTCTAGTTTATAATGTATAAATAAGATAATAATGGAGAATCTCGTTCGTTATTTCATATCCCCATTGAGGGTTAGTTTCGTATCAAACGTCACTTCCAGACCTCGAGGGCATGCAATATCAAAATTAATTCTGTCTTTTGGCATAGTTGTTGTTGCAAATACATCTATCTATGTAGGAACGCCAACACGCCAATTCCGAGAATTGTGTTTCAGTTTTACAATTTTTATACATTCGCCGTTTTGTAATTTGGGATTACTTTTTGACAAGTATCTGATGTCCGAAAAAGTCGGCTATCTTTATACTCATTATAGAAATTATTAGATTATTAGATTGGCCGCTTTGTCCAACATCAGGTCGTGTATTGTTCGTTCGGTCCATATTCTTCAGCATTTTGTACCACGTGATCGCTTATTGCCCAATGGAATTGACTCTATCAACTGATATAAAACAATCTTGGTTATTGAATACGTATAATTGTCTATTAGTTTATTTTGTAAACGACATAGCTTGTATTTTCATAAGATTGTCTGCAGATCCTTTGTATAGATAATTGTCATAGCAACAACAATTACTTTGTGTTACTTTGTGCTAATACGTATAATTATACAGCATATGTATTGGAACAGGAACAAACTAAAGAGCATAACAGTTTAAAAAAAACATATAAAATTATATTCAAAGTTCACTAACGTTTTCGTAAATGCAATGGGAAATCTATTTTCACGGTCGTGATTTGATTCGAGCCTAACTGGACGAAGTGGATCTTTTTCGTGTTACTGTTCATGTTCAGTAAACTAGATTTCTTTTCTCGAACTCTTTGGCGTACCATAGATCTCCCTTCACATGTATTAAACATCTTGCATCCGCTGTCGTCCTTTACTGGTTGACTCAGTACCAATGTAATGGACAATGTACTGGACAGCATTTTGCCATTTGCGACATTGATAATAAGTATACTGGCACCTTTAGTCGTCACAAGTGCACACTAGTACAATTATACGCACCACATGAACGTGTGTTCCTTACGAACTTGTAACATAAAGGGGAATAAGAAAAAATAATCTTGTCACCAAAAAGTCCTGATGTGACGAAAAACAATAATCAACAAAACCAACAAAATGTTTCAAATAATTCATTAAATTGAAAGACTAGGCTAAGTTTGTTTGCTATCATACATGGTCCTTGCAACCAGACATCTTCATGTCAAACATCATCCAGATTCCTTATTACCTGACAACGCGTGCAAAAACATAATTATATATATTTCGTGTATTTGCCAGTCAATTAATCATCCTAAAGAAGAATAAGAAAAATAATCCCATCACCAAAAAGTCCTGATGTGACGAAAAACAATAATCAAGAAACCAACAAAATTTTTCAAATATTTCATTATATTGAAAAACTAGGCTAAGTTAGTTTGCTATTAAACATGATCCTTGCAACCAGACATCTTCGTTTCAAGCAAGATCCAGATTCTTTAATAACTGACAACGCGTACAAAAACATAATATATGTTTCGTGTTTTAGCCAGTCAATTAATCACAGATTATATAATCCCAATGGTAAAATGTCGATTATAACACCGTACATATGTCATTTAGATATTAAGCACGCAATAAAAAATCCATTAAAAAGGAAAAATAATTAAAAGAATAATTACTTAGGTCATCAACCGTTTCTTAAGGCATCTTACCCTTCTTAGGTCATCAACCTCCTTACAAAATACAAATCAATAGTATAGTTATTATAGTGGTGTTAACAATTTAACATAAGCTTACAGAAATGTTCTTTTTTATTATTCTCAAGAGACACCAGTCTCAATATATATTTACATCATTTACTTGTCTGACAGTTTTTGGGTATAAAGCGTGAATACTCTAAAAGAAAACCAAGGTCACAATCTTGGGAATGAAATTTTTACCCCTTTAAAATATCAAACAATAGTATTGTATAGTTATTACAATTAGTTCGATATAAAGAGTTAGCTTACAAAGGTGTTTTAGATAATCTCAAGTGACAACTGTCTGGGTATGCGAGAACATCATTTATTTTTCCATACAGATTATTGGTATAAAACACGAATCATCCTAAAGGAAACCAAGGTCACAATATTGGGATGAAAATTGAAATTATCTGTTCAAAGAAATTAAATTTGAAATGACTACATATCGTGATGTTTATGCCATATTAGTATTGTTCTGAAAGGTATTTATATAATTTTGAGCGCATTTAAACGACATGACCATGAAAGCATTCAATAATATAAAATGTTTTGTTGAAATAAGTGCCTTGCAAAGAAATATTTCAACTTCAAATAGTTTCAGTAATGCCTCAATATAAATGGAAAAATCTTGACGTAAAGCGCATTCATTTATATTTTAAGAATAATCTGGTTCCCTTGGTATTTACATACAAGTAAATAATTTACGACTTTGTCACGCATTTTCTTGATGTACTTTCTAATTTTTTCATTGCAAAAAATCTAAACCTTTGTTTGAAATCCGACAGAATATTTTTGTTAAATATGTATCAATCTATCATGGTTTTTGTAGAATCTATCAGACCGTTTATTGCAATATAAACGAATTTGCATAGAAAGGATATTAATATATTTTGACTCGCTGTCAGATCAATTCATGTAGCTTTTCTTCTTATTCTCATTAACAAAACAGATCACCAGTGTCATTGACCATCAGTTCACGTTATTTTACTAATGGATTCAAGTTCCAGTAATATCTGCATATGTTATATATCAATATTGATAAAGTTTCTTTCAAGATATAATAATGCATTCTTTTTCAAGATGTAATGTATAGAATTAGAGCCAGATATCAGTTTTGTATTTATTTTATTCAGGTTATTAATAAATGCATGTATAAAATTGGAACCTGTTTTTAAGAAGAAAAAAAACAGTCTTAAAGGAATTGAGTCGTCATTAAAGGAGTACTGCGGATGAGACTGGTAGGCGTACCACGCTAAAGAACCCCCTTATTATTTTGTATGCAAGTTATCTTGGTGTCTGAGTTTTGTGCAAGTGTTTCTGACTTGTTTTGCACCGTTGCTTTGGTATATTTCTGCAACTTCAACTCTAGTTGTTAACGTGATAAATAAAGTATTCTTGATTCTTGAATTAAACCTAAAACCCTATTCAATTTTCAAACACATTCTTGCAGTATTGTCTAAAACACGTTATAACTACTGTGGGAAAAAACAAGACTTGTATGGTTTTGACATTTATTTTTCTGGCCAAAAGTATTGAACCCTTTTGTCATCACGAGTTGATCATTTCACTTTTACATTGCGTCTTGAAGTACTGTTAGATAAATGTCACGTAAACGTTCTATTCTAATTGGAAATATGCGTATCATTGCACATCACTGATAAATGAAGATGTCAAATAAATCAAAAACAAACATACTAATCCATATCCGAATCAAAATCCAGAAACAAAGTATAAACTTTGGAACTGACAAGTAAAGTTAGACACGTGAAGTTCCACCAGGGAAGTGAGTCCGGGTGCCCTGGAAGGGTAAGCAAGATTATGCTAGTTCTTCCCAAACATAGGTATTACTTATGTCAATAAACTCGTTGTTTGTCCTGAGTAGCCACCAATTCATTTTTGGTTTAAACTACTCATGATAGAAAAAAGGAAAACAGTTTTCCAAATAATCTAACTTCCGTCAGAGCACAAGAACACTACCCAAGATCAAGAAAATCTTAAACATCAAAAAGCATTCAAATTGACTCAAATCCTTATCTGATAACCAGAAAAGCATTTCACGCTTATCTGTGAAGATTTTAGATTTGATCATCTAAAGATAATTTTGAAGCATGTACAACATTTGCCATTACTAACTAATATATTGTTTTGCAGATCTACGTTAATTTCAAAATACTAGTATTTATTTGGGTTTTATTGATTTTCGTTTTTGATGATCTTGACGCCTCTGGTTCTGTTTACCAATTATAGCTTATTCTGCAATTAATGTTATCTTTGAACACAGTGACAGTAATTCAGTATGGAATTGTTCACCCGTTTGAAAACCTATTTAAAGCGTAGTATCATAGACCGGCCTGTTTGAAACATAGTATAACATACTTAATGACAGGGATGATTTTGTGATTTGTCCTTCATGTGACAAAGCAGTATAAAATATCAAAGAAATTGTATCTGTTAATCTGTTATCATTATTATGGCGGGGACACAAATAATCAATAACGTATCGCCATATAAAATGTCTTTGCGTGCTTCATATGGGGCAACAAGTACAGTAATTTGGACAAGGTTGATAATCGGACAAACAAGTTGTTTGTGTAAAGTTACAGTTATTGTTATTTCAAACATTGTTCAACTCACAATCCAAAAGGCAAAGTAAAATTCTAAAAACTGGCAAATTAAGTTTAACATGTAAATTTCAACCAAGAACGTGAGGTTTTGTGCTCTGGGCGCGATTACAGTTAAGGTTATAAGCTATCAAAACAAACATACCGGTCCGTGTTCAAATCGGAATCCAAAGTCCATATTAAAAACTTTGAAAACTGACAAAGGATTTAATTAAATATTGACCTTCAACCAGGACCGTGAGACCAAATAAGTTATTTATTGGCCTGTGTTCCCAAATGATTAAGGTCATACGAAAGTACTTTATCGCATTGACAAAACATAAATTGATCAGCAAAGACTATATATTTTAGCATATTCTCCTTGAACGAATGACTGTGTATTACAAGAGAATTTGAAGTACTCGGATAATATTTTAGATGCCGTTACATTGTTCATTTGTCTGTTAAGAAATAATTTTTTTTCACTTATACAGACCTTCGGCAAGCTATGTAAGAAGAAAATAAAACTTGAATTAATTTGTCAGAAATAAATCAAGTGACTTATCATCACAGTATTGTTGATAAGTTTGATGTCTCTGTGTCCAGGATTGCCTTGGATATATTTGACGTCTCATAGTTCCATGTTCCTTTCACATAATTTTGATTACACACGTGACGGGTGTAGCTAGCTAAACAGGAGGTGCTTACCCTTCCGGAGCACCCGGCCTCACTTCCCTGGTGGAAGTGTCTAACCTAACTTGTCAGTTCCAAAGTTTTTACTTTGCTTCTGTATTGTGATTCGGAAATGGATAAGTATGTTTGTTTTTGATTATAAAAACTCTTTTTAAAAAAAATGCGAGATAGCTAGATCTTTGATACTGCTTTGATTTCCGATAAATAAATGTTATCCCACGATTTAACAATATCATCGTTTTAATTCTGCATTACTAGATAAACGTTTCGGAATATAATTCCTCATCAATAGTGCTCAGACCAAAATTGTGGAAATTAAAATAATTATAATGACGGTAAAATGAGAGAAATAAATAAATAATTAATGTTGATAAACAATGTTTATCTGACAAAATACTGTATTACCTCCTGGGGATACGAAGTATACATTTGGTTTTGCAAACAGATAGATAGATAGATAAAAATAATAATTAAAAATAATAAATACTTTGCAATATTGCTACGATGAGACCTTCTTAGGTTTGCAGGAAATGAACAAGGATTTGCTGACCAGTGGCCTAAATTTCCAGCTTTAGAATTGTCGCTTAGTCGCTCAATGTACTTCCTATATACGATACTATATACGAAGTAAACATTGCAATGTGTTTTTAGTAAGGTTGCTACACAGTTTTAAACTTTTAAATTTTAGAATTACCCATGCCGAAAAATGAAAGACATTTAAGGATTTAGAACTAACGGGTGTTATTAACGTAGTTTAGAGTTTTTTAACGACATTGCATTTTAATTCGATGAAAAAAACATTACCCGACTCTGGAACAAAATTTTCGTGTGGTTGCCATCGTGTACAAAGTTATAGAATGTGTGTGATTTATAAAAACATATCAACATCCATATTGGTTTTTAAAAACTATTGAATTATGAGCGCATGTTATTAAATGATTTTTTTAAAAAAACCATCTTACTGTTTTATGATTAAAATAGGCTGCATTGGATAATTTATGTTATAAAAATTTAAACTTACGACTGAAGTCTGCAGCCAAATGTTTTTTACATAGACAAAGAAAGTTTGTATTTCCTTTTTCATCTTTTAATGCATTTTCCTTATCATCACTTCATAACTTAAACAGCGTAATTGTGACGCTAAATTGGGTAAATATATTTTGGTCCTAAGGGTATTTTTTCAACATCTTGAAAAAAATTGGTTTCACAATTGTGGTCAAAGCACTTCTTATGGGGAATTGTATTCCGGAACGGCCGTCTAGTGCTGTAAATTTAAAACTGGTATAATAGGTATTAAGTTTAACACTTAAGTCTATTTACTGTTAATTAAATGCAATTTTTTAATTTTCATTGTATTTACTATATCTAATTCAGCAATTTTCATCAGAAAAATGACCTTTTGATATTTTAAACCTTCCGCATGCAAAACTTTGATTTCATTTGTGATTTATTTAGTTGATTACCCTCGGCCATTTAGAAATTGGAAAATGAGGACAAATCTATTTTAAACATTGTCATCATTTACATAAGGCCTAGATCAAATAATCTCAAACTCGTTTAAGTCCATGTGACTTTTTACCCTTTGGCTTCCATGGCTAGATATTTCATGTAACAAAGCATTATAGAATATCAAAAGATTTGTATCTGCCAATTAACATTTATTGCGGGGAAATTAAATACCCAATCAATAATTTTAGATAAAGATATTTGCGTGCATCAGACGGGACAGTGGGTACATCATATGTGGGATAGATTTACAGTTTGACACGAAATGCTTTGTTTATCACACTTTTGGCATATATTTAAAATGACCTTAACGTTTAATAAAGTACGCCCATTTTGTCTGATCCTTGTCTAGAATGGATGAAAAGTTGTTTCATATCACAACAGTGGGTTTCATACGACTACATGTTTTTTTCCAATACTCATGCATGTTAGTTTATATTTTTATGCAGTATTTGCGATAAGATTGATCCCATTGTTCAAAATCATAAACAATCACACCAATCAATGTCCGAATCAAAATCTAAAAGCAAACTAAATTCTTTGGAGCTTAATAACTGCGTGATTTCTATCAGGGAAGTGAGACAAGGTGCTCTGAGATCAAATAGAGCTGCAAGAAAATACGTATCGAATAAGTAAATATATTGGTTTTAAACACGGCGGCGAAAAGCACTATTACAATGCAACTTGTGACTTCAAATTTAACCGTTTTTAATTTTGAAAATCCTCGACGAACATTAAAAAGGACGTATTATAAGTATATGTATATATACATTCATTCTTTGGACATTGACCCCAGCAATACTTTGACAATTCATGTGCTGATCATAAAATAAACTGAGAATACAGTCTAACCTGTATATAAAGGCACCCAAGAGAACCTAAAAGAGTGGCCTTTATGGGTCTTTATATGCAGGTTCAAATAATATGAATAACGAACAATTGGATACAATTCTCTTATATAAAGGTAGCCTTTAAGACTGTACATTTTCTCCAGTCATGTATGGCAACCAACATTGACCTGTCCGCTTGACAATAAATAAGTACTATCAATATAAGAGGATACCCAGGAATATTGCAAGCCTAGGCTAATCAAGGTCCTCAAAAAGTTTTATGACAGTTATTACAGTATTGTTGATACGTTTGATGTTTCTGTGTCCAGGATTGCCCTGGATATATTTAAGGTTCCATAGTTCCATGTTCCTTTCACACAGTTTTGATTACACTTTTGGCTGGTGTAGCTAGCTAAACTGGAGGTGCTTACTCTTCCGGGGCACCTAAATTCCCTCGTGGAAGTTCACGTGTCTAACCTAACTTGTCAGTTCCAAAGTTTCTACTTTGCTTCTGGATTGTGATTAGGAAATGGGTTAGTATTTGTTTTTGATTATAATAAAAATTAGCTACATTGGCTAATATAATTTTTCAAATTTTCAATTCACGACTGTGGTGTGTAGCCAAATGTTTCTTAAATGGACCCAATACTTTGTATTACCATTTTCATCTTTTTATGCATGATGGGCATAACTTAATGACATGAAAGGCGTTATTATGACGGTATCAGGTATTTAATGTAACAAGTAGGTCTATTTACTGTAATTTTTATTTAATTCTATCATATTTCTTCTTATATTTTTGTTATTTTCTTAGTCCTTTACTATATTCAATTCAGCAATTTTTTTCAGAAATTTTATCCTTTTTAGAGTTGTAACTCTTTTGCATACAAAACTCTGATTCCATATGCGTTTGTTTTAGTTTATCACCCTCGGTCATTTAGAAATTGGAAAATGAGAATAAATATATTTTCAACCTTGCATTCATTTACATATGCCCTAGATCAAACTCGTTTAAGTTTATGTGATTTTATACCCTTTGGCTTCTATGGTTCTGTGTTTTATGTAAAAGCAGTATAGAATATCAAAGAATTTTATCTACCAATTAACATTTATTGCGGGGAAATTAAATACCCAATCAATAATTTAAGATAAAGATATTTGCGTGCATTATTGGGATAGTAGGTACATTATTTGTGGGATAGATTTACAATTTGACACGAAAATGCTATATTCGTCAAAATTTTTAACACATATTTGAAGTGACCTTAAAACAATGTTTAATGTCATAGATCTACGTTCTTTTTGTCTAGCCTCTATATAGAATGGATGGGTAAATAATGTTTGATATCACATCAGTAATCAGTACTTTTAATCCTTAAATGACTACATACTATTCCCAAAACGCATGGATATAATGAAACAGACTGAAAAGACATAATAGCTAGTTTTGTGATTGAAACAGTTATTACCGTCCGTAAGAGTGAACATAATGAGACCTTTTGATCAGAATGCTATTGGTATAAGTATTGTTTACACCAGAATACAAAATCCTTAATGCTATTTGTACACAAACCATATAAAGTTATACCACATTAAGACTGTCAATAAACATAAAAGCGATAGTGAAAATGGACTTTTTCTTATTTGTAAAACGTGAAAACTTTGAAATACATGTAGTAAATATTTGCTTCACTGTTAATGGTTTTAAATATCTTTGAATATGTCTGGCAGCGAAATGCCCTCCTACAACACAACCTGTAGATTCAAAATTAATTGTATCAGATTTTAAACAAGTTGAACCTAAAATATTTCAAAATCTGAAATACAAGATTTAGAAAAATAGAGTGAGCTCCGTGGACAATGACCCCGGCAATACTTTGACAATTTATGTTATGGTCATAAAGCACACTGTCTGAAAACACATTTTCTAGTATCTAGACAAACAACATTTACCTGTCCGCTTGACCTTCCATTAAAATACTTATTATTGACGAGTATATTTATGTATAGGTGGTGCACTGGTTTGTTAAGTGTCCAAAAGTAAACATGTAAATTGTGTATGTATTAATTTCGGATTCCTAACCTACTTATATAATGATTGGATCCTCCTCCAATATGAATGTTTCTGATAAAAGGTCAAGCGGAGACAGGTCATTGTTGTTTACCTATACTAATTATCGCTCATTACAAAAACCTCACACCAGATAAACATAAAGTTTAATTACCCATTATGTAGCGAATTTAATACCCGTATAAGTAATTGAAATGTGTAGGGAGCGATAAAAGCCGATCATTGGCGATACTAAGACCCAGAATCGGATAAGACATCAAATTCTATTCCGTATTGCTAGATACAGACAAACAATAATAACCTGTCCGTTTGACCTTTAACTTAAATATAATGGACCAGTGAATTTATCAACTCGAAACACAGGTGTTAATTTCATCCACCTCTTTGGAACCATGCATTGTTTTATGTATTAATTGCGAATCCCAACACTACCCATATATAGAGTGGATCATTGTAAATGAATATTCCTAATGAAAGGTCAAACGGACAGGTCAATGCTGCTTACCTATAATAAAATAAGTTATACATCAGAGCATTATCCAATAGTAAGTGTTTTGTTAACACTGCTACCAGCCGCAAACAAATGTCAATTATTTTGTTGAGATGTATTATTGTTACATTATTGGGCTTAATGGGATTATGATTCGATTGAAATGACTTTCCGAAACCATTGTTTAGATGCTAATAGGGATTAAAAGCTTTCAGAGAAATAACTGAATTAAACCATAAGAGCATTGTCCTATATTTCCTATTTAAGAGACAGACACATTTATAAAATTTAGCGTACAATACCCACATGTATTTACACTTTAAGCACAATCATATATTGTACATAGGTCGAAAAAGCTATTGCACAAAGAGTTAAGTAGTGGTGTTTAGCGCCCCAGTCAATACTATTTCATCTATATTACCAACTATAGGCTAAATTGCAGAAATTTGTCTGTACATTGTGCTATTGTTATTATACAGCAGAGTTTTTTTGTCGTGCCACGCCTAATGTGACACGGGACTTTGCTTATTTTAAGTTCCCAGCTGAAAGAACCATGGGTTTCATTTCGTAATGCCTAAAGTTTGGCAAAAGAACAGTCACTACCCACTTGTCACTTGTAAGTCTTAGGTCAGATTTGGCCGAAGATGGAACCCATTATCTCTCCCTTACGGAGCGAGTTCTCTACCAACCTCAGTGATAATACATATAAAAACAGCTCGCTAGTTGGACTTGCATTCTTCATTTTCTCCACATGCTTTACTTCTATCATCAGAAGAATGAAAGAATGAAGTTATGTTTGTTACTTATTTAAAACCCGTGACGTCATTGTTGACGTTATAGTTAGAATAGTTACTCCTTTAATATGCGTTTCGTATTAGATTTAGTAAAACAAAATACTTTTTTTAATTCACGTTTTTTCCCTATTGTTTTATATGAAAACGTTTTTGCAAAATAAATTGATTGACAAGCTATGTTTTAGCACATTCTCTTATGCCCACATTATGTGATCGGATTTTGTTCATATACATGAACGTAATAATTAAATGTAATATAACCCTATTACGTGGAAAATTTACAATTATGTACAGGTCAAGAGTTAAAATAGGCTTACCTGGTGATGGTTTGTGTGTTTAACGTTATTAGACAGTTTTCCAATATTTTTTTTTAATTTGCTTTTCGGATTGTTTAACACTGTCCAATATAAATGTGTTTGATTCTGTTTTCTTTGAATGTTTTTAGACTAGTTGTTTTCTTAAAGATGTTTTCTTCCAGATGGATCTGCGTTCCATTTTACAGATCGATACTGTAAAACTTCGTTATAATGTCCCTCGCTAGCTTTGCCATCCCTCCAATCGCCACAGTATTTTAAGAGTTCAAAAATTTGGTTTCTGTATTGTATATATGCTTTTCTATAACCATCACTCCATCTTTATTGCAAAACCTCTATATGACGCCTAAACGTGTCTCTCTGTTTCTTCTATATTTTTCTTTACAAGTTCAATCAATTAATGGCAAAACCCCTTTATAATGCCTAAACGTGTCTCTGTTTCTTCTTTGTTTTTATTTATAAGTCTTACTCAATTCATTGCTAAGCCTCTCCATGCCTAAACATGTGGGTTTCTTTTTTGCTTTTCTTTATAGGCCTCAATCAATTTCTTGCTAAACTTATTTATAGTGTCGTGACGTGTCTACTCAAATGGTGGCAATGAATCTAGGTTTTACTGTATTTTTATATTGTGAATTCTTTATACATGTATTGTTGACAATCGGAAGCCCTCTGACAAATACAATCACCATAAAGTACATAAAGGTGGTCTGACCTTGCTACATTATCGCCTTTACTTTATGAGATTACCATAAAGCTTACTAAATACATTTACTGCCCACAACCATGCTTATTATTTAATAACATACAGCCTCACGACTCGCTTTTACTGAAAACACTATTGACAGTAAATGTTATTAACGGTAAGGGAACAGCAAAACAAAAGTTAATTAGATTTAACATTTTAGCAATACAGTCATGATGATGTTGAGTAGATTGTGTGTTTTATAAAATTATTAGGTTAAATCTAACATGTAGGAGCCGATAGTGTCTGGAAAACACGTCGCATTGTTAAAAGTTTCTTTGTACTATGCTTCAATAAAATTAGTTGTTGTTGCTAATTTCTTTGCCATGATGTCTGTTTTCCAGCATATTTCGCGTTTTTTTCAATGAAACATTTATAAAAATAAAAAAAACGGAAATACTTTTGTGCCTTACCATTAAAACTTTTGTTTTCTATGAATCAAAAGTTTAATGCATTGCAAAATAGTATAAATATTATGTACCACAATCACAACAATGTAGGCCAATGCTTATTTACCTGACGTTTTTGAATAATAAAGTAAAATAAATGTGAAAAAGTTTCTGAAAACATAGCTTATGAATACTGAGTATATTATTTGATGTATACCAAATGAATAAATCCCGAGTGCACTTATGGAAACTTGACTGTTTTATCATCGCAAGTTTTACTCTGAAAATACGATTGGTAATGGCTTCTTTTAAAGCCAATTGGCAGGACCAATTAGGTCAATGTAACAATATTTACGCGCCAATGATTTTACGATCGTCTGTTGTAGATAATTTCCGGTACAATGGTTATAAATGATGATACATAACGAACTCCAGCATCTATCCATTAGTCGACGGCGAGAAAAACGACATTGCTTCGACAAAACGGGATGAAGACAGACACATGACTACAAAAATTGGCAGAGCAGGAAATTGATGGAAAAGACATTATTTTTTCCCATTCATTTTTCTTTTATTGTTATCACTTCCGGATCCGTTCGAGCAGAAATGTGTAAAGTCATTAAAAACATCAGAGACACTAAATTATCTTTGTCTTTGTTAAATGTACCAAAACTTTGTCCGCAAATAACCGAGCTATAGTTTTCCATAATTAGTTTTTTTATTAAAGTTATGCTTACATGCGTTTATAACTGAAGCGATATTACATCTGTATTTTACCAGTTGCTATTTTACAACACTAGACGGCCGTTTCCTAATATAATTCCTCATCAGTAGTGCTTGAACAAAAATTATGAAACCAAAATTGTTTTCAAGACGTTGTAAAGATACCCAAAGGACCAAAAAATATTTTACCAAATTTAGCTAAAGCAATACTTTGCATGAGGGATGGGGTAGTTTGCCTTAGGTTTTGAGAAATTTCAAATTTTTTACTAGCCGCAAATTTAGACAATAGTATATTTATGACAATCATACACATTTATTGCCTACTGAGTTTGTGATATCCTCGGGACACCAGCCACTAGCAGATATGCCAACTAAGTGTTTTAAATTGCATATTATATATTTTTAAAAGTTAGTGGTATATGAGGATATGTGCATATCATAAAAACCGTAATTCTCTCTCGATACCCGGTCGAATTAAACTGAAGATGAAAATATAAGTGACTGTTATTCGCAAAGAACTTTTACCCGTTTAATTAGATATTTGAAACTGATGACCTGCGACCCGTATGATGTGTGTTAAAAAAACAATGCGGAATTCAATACATTCCGTAAGTATGGATTAATGCTATATCTTGTGATGCACTGATACAATTCTGGCTAGGACTCAACCCCGATTTAATAATGAAAATTATATCAGTATTGGCACTTTATAACGTTTTACATGGCTTTAAAAAGTTATTTTCCTCATAAGCAATGTTTGAATAGCAAACGCGAGAAGTCATATTAATTAAATTGTCTGTGAACTTTTAAATAGTAATAAATAAATAAAAGTAATGTACTCCCAGTTAAATAAATTCAAAAGATGTGGTCTTGATGTTCATATCTTGTAAAGCCTAATATAATCTTTGGTACTATGCATCAATTTAAGTTATTCTACTTATGTTTAGTGCATTGATTTTCCTAATAAAATTCTTTATTTATACATAAACCAAGTAATATCTGTTCCCGTTAACTTAATTATGTTCTGGCGTATATCGAAATTTAATTATCACTTCACCTCTACGACCTCCATTTTAGCCTTGGTACAGAAAGGTTAAAGAGTTATCTGAAAGATTAAGACTTTCTGTTTGTACATCGACAGGTTCCTGTTTCACAATCATTAACTTAAATCTAAGAACATTTAAATCTTAGTAGTTTTGTTATTTTGCAGGATTATCAGAAATGGAAGATGTGATTTTGAAAATCTCTTCAGTTTTATAATGTATTGTTCAAGTGATGATCATTTTTTTTATTTCGAGTTCCATAAAAGATGTTACGGAAAATCGTAGTTTAGAAAAAATTGTGAAACGAATACCAGATGCTTATCGTTCGAATAAAACAATGATTTATTAGAGACTGACCATATAACAAAATAAACTAACAAAAACACGAAAAACATAACTTGTGTAGCAACATTGAAGACGAGACCAAAAACTTGATACGATCACAAGACGAAAAAGCATCGAGATAAAATGTCCATGAAAACCGCGATTAACACCCCGGAGAATTGTCCTGTTATATTTTGGGAAATAGTTTCCACAGCATCCCACGAAATGATTGCAATCTGACTTATGCAGCATTATACAGATTATGTCAAACATTATTACGTCTCGATATATGAATATTAAACTTCATATTAAAAGCAATTTGTGCATAATAAATACTTGCAATATATTCATGTTGATACTGCAACCCTAAATTAAGGATTTTTGATGATTTACACTAAGCATACGGCCCTGTGATACGTAATATCGCTTTTATTATTTCAGGCATTTGCTTTTCCGGAGCCCCCGGCCTCACTTCTCTGGTGTAAGTTTACGTGTCTAACCTGACTTGTCAGTTCCAAAGTTTTACTTTTAGTTTCAGTTAGTTTAACTCCAAGATGAAGATCAGCATTCCAATAACAACCCGTATTATTTAATATGCAAGAGTTGTTCTGCTGATGCAATAATAATAGAAACATTGACTTTTCGAACACGGTCATACGCCATACGCTATCCTCTTTATCTAGGATTTAATTGCTTTATTTACATTGTTCTAACTTCAAGGATTTTTTGCTACCGCATGGTAGGCATCAGAGCTTAACTAAAGAGAGGTCAAGCTGGGGAGAAAGTTGTAATGACTATTATAACAATCATATACCTTATACGTATCGTGTACGGATAAATGTAACTAATTTGTCATTTTATCTCTTCATCTTCGCATCGTACGTCATTGTTGTTTTAGCTACAAATAATTGAACTGGATAAATATTCTAAAAAAACTTTTATATTTTATATCGTTCTGCTAGGATAATTTTTAAACATTCATGTCTTTTTCACCACCTGAGGATAGTATTGTTATTGTTATTGTTCATATTGTACCAATGCATTTTTTCTCCAACAACAGAGCTGAACTAAAGAGACACCTATATTAATTTAGAGTTTGTTGTATGCATTTTTAAACATCCATGTTTTTTTCATGAGCTGAGGATAGTATTGTTATTGTTTATATTGTTCCAGTACATTTTTTCTCCAACATATGATAGGCAAGTCAGATGTTTGCCAACAGAGCTGAACTAAATAGACGCTTCTATTAATATAAAGTGTGTTGTGTGTATATAACAATCATTATAACAATGTTGATGGCTTTTTTATCGTATAATTATGCGTTCAGTCATCATCACGCACTTGTCATTAACTCGGTAGAGTTAATTATTACTTACTTGTGATTGTTTTTTCACTTAGATGCAAATATTTGTCCTCTCCTTCACCCTGTATAAAAGGTTACAACTATTATGATATTTTTACGATTTTTCATGCAAATCCGTCCGCCTCATTAACATCGTTTGCATGATTTGGATTGTGATTTGAACTTTGACCGGTAATTTTTTCTATTAAAAACGTAAGACAATCTTAAGAATCTACACTAATTATTAACCATTTAGCCTAAGAGTAGTAGTTAAGTGGTAAGTATTTTCATGATAATATTACGAATTCTTGTTGATGGAATTTAGCGAGCTCTTAAATATTTTATTACTGCATTATATCGGGAACATGTGA
Organism: Anadara kagoshimensis; assembly: GCA_021292105.1. Taxonomy (NCBI): domain Eukaryota; kingdom Metazoa; phylum Mollusca; class Bivalvia; order Arcoida; family Arcidae; genus Anadara; species Anadara kagoshimensis. The sequence goes on along the minus strand of CM037875.1, from coordinate 32,269,011 downwards.
AAAATGCACATCTCAGCAAATTCTTAATAACCCAAACCAGAAATCCAAATTATTAAAATTCCTTATTACATTAAAACGTGTTATATAATGACAATTTTGTATAAAACATTATCTTTTTCTGTTTTAAATTAAAGGCGGTAACGACAATAGTTTTACTTATAAAACATACCTAACAAAGGTACTTATGTACTTTAACAGCTTTCTGCCACACGCAAATCAAAGTTCGATTATCTTTATGCTCACCTACATACCTACAGCTTAAAACGTGTTATATAATGACAACTTTGTAAAAAAAACAATATCTTTTTCTGTTTTAAATTAAAGGCGGTAACGACAATAGTTTTACTTATAAAACATACCTAACAAAGGTACTAATGTACTTTAACAGCTTTCTGCCACACGCAAATCAAAGTTCGATTATCTTTATGCTCACCTACATACCTACAGCTTCTATGTCCAATGTAGTTAATCTGACGGCTACTGCGAAGTATTGGTCAGCTTTAACAGTAATCAGAATGTGTTTTCTTGTCAGAATATATTACTATGTATCTATGTATCACTTTTAACTGTCAACACTGATTAGGCTTTGTCTTTATATAAGTTATATTCCTTGATTGATACTCTAGATAGTTAGTTTTTGTTTTCATTTTGTAACATTGTTTTATTATTATTTCAGGTATTTTGATTGACTGAAACTGCATACGTGCCAAAAGTTGTACCACCGACTTATTTAGATTTGGTAAAGTAGCACTAATTTAATACTCTATATCTTTCTATAAGACATTTATACTATAGTATACTTTTAAACTCAGTTGGCAATAATTGTGTATTATTGTCAGAAATATACTACTGTCTAAATTTGCTGCTAGTTAAAATTTGATATTCCTCAAAAACTAAGGTATACTCCTGCATGCAAAGTATTTTCTAAGCTGATTTTGATAAAATATATTTTGGTCCTTTTGGTTTCTTTTCAACATCTTTGAAAAAAAATTGGTTTCATAATTTTGGTCAAAGCACTAGTGATGAGGAATTGTATTCCGAATCGATCGTCGAGTGCTGTAAAATTAAAACTGGTATAATATGCAATTCATATATAATTAAAAGTTATAATGTTCACTATTTACTTGACCAGTCGTACTTGTAAATTTTTCCCTGAAAACCTGTCCTAAAGTGATATGACGCATTTGATAATCTTCTGTGCTTTATAGATTTTCATAACATTTACTTATAAATTGCGGTACCTTTTTCAGCCGCACTTAAATTTAATTGAAATAATCTAAATTTTTTATTTTTACTTAATATGTATTTTCTTTTATTGTTTAACTTCTTTTTCGGATAATTTTGTTATTTGCACAAACAAAATGGTTAAGCACATAAAAACACTAATTGTTGTATTTTGAAGTCTTGTTTAAGGACAAATAGCTTAAGATTTTCACCGAGGTGGTATGTATATAGGAAAATGACAGTATTATATAAAAATGTACAATAACACGTGTCTTTGATCAGTAAAGATGAATGTGTGGAATGATACATGCATAGCTAGACTGATTTCACAGCATTTAGTCTGCTGGTTTTGGAACACATAATGAGTCTTTATGCCTTTTGACCTTCAATTAGCATGTCCAGCGTAATAAATCATGAAACTGGTGTAAACTACTGGTCAGTTTAAGCAATTATCAGAATAGGTTTTCTTATTAGTACACATTATTCTGCTTCTATATATCTCTTTTACATGTCATCACTTATTAATCTCTTTCTTTCAGTGATATATCTAGGTTAGCACCGCATTTATTATAATAGACCTTTCAATTCAAAAGTAACTTATGATGGGTCCATGATTTAAAACATAGTATGTCCAACGTTTATGCCTAGTTAGTGCTACCCTTCTAGCATATGAGCATGCGATTTGACATACATCATGTAATAAACATTAACAATTAAGTAGATGGACTTTGGTGGCCAAGACTGACTTCATATTTAGGGGCGATTTTAGTGGCGAAAAAAATCAATTCTATAAAATACTGTTATTAAACTACGTGTACATGGTATCATTTATGCATTTACTGATCGTATATTAGAAATCCAAACAACAACTAATGGTATACAATAAAAACACTTAACTAATATAATTACTTAGTTTGCATTAGTGTTTATTGGGCCATTTGAGCCAAATTGTAATCATGTTTCGTGTGTTTACGAAATTGGTTGACATTGACCTACATTCAAGGTCATAAGTATCTTCAATGTTCAAAACTGAACAACATTGTCATCTTTCCTTTTCTATGGAGCAATATACCTGCTTCTCCTGCTTATGGTGTATTTCTTTCCCAATTAATACGCTATGGTAGAGCTTGTTCCCACTACATGGATTTTGTACAACGAAGTAGGCTGCTTCAAATAAATTGTTGACTCAGATATATTGCAAGCCTAGGCTTATCAAGGCCCTGAAAATTTTTTATGGCCGTCATCTCAGTATATGTCTCTGTATCCAGGATTGCCCTGGATATATTTGACGTCCCATAGTTCCATTTTCCTTTCGCACAATTTTGATTACACACGTGGCTTGTCTAGCTAGGTAAACATGAGGTGCTTACCCTTCCGGAGCACCCGATCTCACTTGCCTAATGGGAGTTCACGTATTTAACCTAATTTGTCAGTTCCAAAGTTTTTATATTGCTTCTGGATTGTGATTCTGACATGGATTAGTATGTTTGTTTTTATCATATGTATCAACAGTTCTATAGAGTTTAAAAACAACTGGTCGATCTTGGTTTACATTCAAGGTCGAAATTTAAAGAAGGAAACTTTTTGAAACATCAATTTGTCATCAACTAAAAGATCTAAAAGCTTCATGCATCACATCAATTCGTGTATCCTAACTACATTCCCAATGGCGATTATACACGTGGCGGATATAGCTAGCTACACAGAAGCTGCTAACCTTTCCGGAACACTAAAACTCACTTTCTTACTTTTAAAATAAATATAAATGTCCCATTCTTTCAAAGTTTTAACTTTGTTGGTGTTTTTATTTTTCATTTATGTATTTATTTTTTTTTATTGTGATCTTAACTACGACTGGTATGTTTGTTTTTCACTTTGTATTGTTGAACATTTGACATTCTTTTGGTATATTGCTTGCTGTAGCTGATATATGCTCAATATATTACACCATTTTGTATGCCTTCAAATGTCTTCCTTTGTCTCAATAAAGGAATGATTGTATGTCAGACATCATTATTTAACCAATCACGTGTTTCTTGTTAAGTGTGCTATGATCTATTTGCTATTGCTGACTAAACACATTTCAGTTGTAACTAAACCTAGGATTTTTCAACAAGCATGATTATTTTCCAAATACAATCTTCAGGAACGACATGCTAACGATTTCCCTAACATACATCTAACAAACTGTTTACTTGTTGTTTTCAACGTGACATACTCAAACGTGAAGATCAGTAATCTTAAACGATAGCAACCCAGCTGATGTAGTTCCTTAAAGCAGTCTGATATAAGATGTCATGGATAAATATTTAATTTGTGAACTATTTATAAATTCTTTATTAAAATGATCAAACGGATTTTAAAGCAGACGTTAGCTTAATTTTTATTGATGCCAAGCAAATAGACAGCATGGTATATCAATATCTAAGTTACCATTAAAGATCTATGTCTGCTTGAAGTCAGTTTTAAATGTCCATCATCAGATGTTAACATTGGAGTTGTCCTCGATCATGGATTAATATTATACTTTGATCTCCCACATAACATGTTGTGTCATGCATTCTTTGAGATTATGTCCCTATCTTTGTATTTAAAAAATCGTGTTAATTAAAATACATTACAGAATTAACCTATGGTGTTTGTTTGTTTAGTGAATCAATTTATATCTTATTTGTCATGTGGTATAGGTTGTTCGTTCTTTGAAAAAAAAATATGTGATCTCCTGATTTTATATTGTTTTATTCTGTTCTTAACCTAATTGAAACTAAATATCTAGACCTATTTTATCAATTCAGCATTATTTTAATCAAAAATTTTCAAAAAAAGTTCCTTTTCTGATTGAGTCTGTGTACATTTATTTGTGTTTGACTTCTCTTTGAATTCTCATTTGTTTTCAATTCTGTGACTTAAGTTCTTTTTTTGATTGAGTCTATGTAATTTCATCCGTGTTTAACTTCTTTTTAAAATCTCATTGAGCCAAAGTTAAATAATCCAGTAACACTATTTTACACTTTTCGAATATTTCATTACCAATAATCATGTCACTTAACCCTTATAGATGACAAAAATAATTATACCGACATTTCAAAATTTCAAATTCACGTTTTTTCATTTGATGCCCTTAAGGTCTTCTTGTAAGTATGTAACGTTGTGTACATGTTCCCGTGTTAAAACATGTTATTTTGTCATGCGTGGTTGCTTATCTGTGTCTAAAACAAAACAAATTTTAAGGGGCAGGTAATCAGTGACCTTTCGTCTGCAATTTTCGATTTACCATCTAATCACATATACATTTAGCTTATGTGATAGAGGCAATATCAACATCATAAGAAATAAACCAAATCAAGTCATTAAGACTTTTGGTGTGCGCATCTTAACGTCAGGGCATTTGGATTATACATCATACAAAAACATATCGGTCCATCTTCAAATTAAATCATAGAGCAAAGTAAAAAAAAAACCTTTAAAAACTGTTTAAATTCAGTGTCCTTTAATTTTATTACATTATTCAAACATATTTTCCGGTGATTTCCAGCATGAGCGATATATATCTGGATTTGCATATCTTTTCTACTGATACATGCAATATCATCAACTCACGTTTTTGCTTCACATGCCCTTTTAGGTTTCTTGTAAGTATAAAAATCGTCGTGTACAAGTTCACACGTTACATCATATATTGTTCTGCCATGCGTGGTCGCTTGTCTGTGTCTAAAATAAGAGCAATCCCCAACGGAATGGTAAGTAGTAACCTGTTGTCTACAGTCTTTGATTTACCATTTCATCACATATACATTTTATCTAATGTGATAGAGTCTGCTTGTCTACCTAAAAAATGACTCGATGCGCGTGTAGGTGGCATTCGATAATTCTACAATTCGCATGGGACATCATATCCTATAATACGCGTCTTCACATTTATTGTTGTCAGCCCACCATGTTTATTTTTTGTACCATTATTAACTTAATTTAGTGACCATTTTGAAATATATGCTTTCATAATAAATTCAGCTTTATATAAGCCTAGGTTTATCAAGGCCCTCAAAAAGTTTTATGGCCGTCATCACAGTATTGTTGATAAGTTTGATGTCCCTGTGTCCAGGATTGCCTTGGATATATTTGACGTCTCATAGTTCCATGTTCCTTTCACACAATTTTGATTACACACGTGGCGGGTTTAGCTTGCTAAACAGGAGGTGCTTACCCTTCCGGAGCACCCGGCCTCACTTCCCTGATGGAAGTTCACGTGTTTAACCTAACTTGTCAGTTCCAAAGTTTTTACTTTGCTTCTGGATTGTGATTCGGAAATGGATTAGTATGTTTGTTTTGATTATGAAATGTCAGTCTTATTTCGCACACTTTCACGAAAATAGAAATCTGGTCTCAGATCTGCATTTCATTTATAATGGTTCAAATAATGTTAGCACTAATTCTACACTTGTCTCATATCGTGTCCATAAATCAAACGATTTAAAAATTAAGTCACGAATATTTTACAAATGAATAGGCATGGAGGTGGTTTTAACTGAGTAACTTTTAATCAATTTTTGTATGAGAAATAAGAGAATAAAAGCAATTTTATACGTATCGATAATGTTATGTTACCCAAAAGCATTGTTTAATTTCTGGATTAAAGTATTGAAAAGTCCATACTGGAATAAAAATATCAACGAATTGTGTAATATTGTTGCGAAATCCGATATGGATATTTTTTCTGTCCTGTTTCGTTATAAAAAGAGAAATTCCTGTTTTAAATCATATTATGTAACGCTTAATTTTTAATTGCGCACCAAGCAATCCACAATTCTGCAATTAAAATGGGATATCTGTCTTATCATGTTTGTCCTTACGTTTATATTCGCCAGCCCACCATGTCTATTTTGTACACCAAATGAATGATAATCTTATTATTGTGCCATGTCATTAAACATAGGCTACTTCTTTATTTCAGTGTTAAATAGAAAGGTAATGTTTTTTTCTTAGTCCGCCATTTTGGTTTTTACACATTTTTCATAATAATGTTATTTTAATTTATATTATGCCATACATTTCCAAAATGTTAAAATCTAATCTCAGATAGGCGTTTCATATGTTATAGTTTAAGCAATATCATCATGAATTCTATTCTTGTTTCAAATCGTGTCCAACAATTTAAAAATTAAAATCACGATTGCTTAATAACTGAATAAGCATGATGGAACTGCTCTGTAATGTTTTAATCAAATTTCATATGAAGAATAAACAGAAAAAATAAAAAAAATTACATTATCGGTATCTCTGTCAGATAAGAAAATCCAACGCTTCACGAAGAATCAATTTATGTATTTCCACCTTATTCAACAGATAATGTAATGTTACTTAAATACCATTGTTTATTTGCTGAATAAACATCTTCGAATAGTCCTTGAATACCAATGCACAAATCAGACATAATTTCCGGTAAATTCCGGTATTGGCAGGATAGATTAGGATTTCTGCATTTTTCTGATAAATAAAAATGTTGCAAAAAATTTGATCAATAACACATCGTGGCTGATATAGTTTCTAATGTATTTCCAAGCCTTTGTAATCATTTGACCTGAAATATGTCTTATTCTAGATTCTTAAGGAAGTTTATTTGATCTAATAACTAGTACCAATGCCCAGAAATATACATGTAATAAAGATAGGTAGAAATTTGTCAAAGCTACTGATAAATTCAAAAGTTTACAGTTGTTATTTGGATTGTAATGATTTGCGCATGGGTCGGTATGTTTGTGTTTGATGATAAAATGTTACAATTGAATAACACATAGATCTACTTGTAGATAATTAGAGTGACATTAAAATGAACCCCATCAAAACCAAACAACCCAAATGAAGCTATTCTTTACTATTAATGCACAGGACATTTACGTTATGACCAAACACAAACATATCGGTCTATGTTAAATCATAATCCTAAACGCAAAGAAATTAAAGCGTCCTTGAAGCTCATTACATCATCCTAACATGATTTCCAGTAAATTCCAGTATTGACAGGATAGATTAGGATTTCTGCATTTTTCTGATAAATAAAACTGTTGCAAAAAAATTGATCAAGAACACACCGTGGCTGATATTGTTTCTAATGAACTCAAGCCTTTTGTAATCATTTGACCTGAAATTTTTCTTTTTCTTGATTCTTAAAGAAGTTTGTTTATTTATTTATTTTTTTTTACAATAGCTAGCACAAGTATCCTATGGCTTTATCAAAGATAAGGAGAAAAATATGCAAAACTGCTGATAAATTTGCTAAGTTCTCAACTTCATTTGAACATGGATCGGTATGTTTGTGTTTTATGGTTACTTGTATCAATGGTTACAACTGAATACTAGATAACTTTTATTTCGCGAGAGATGTATTTTCGCGTTAATTCGCGACTCATCCTATATGCGAATTCAAATATCACGCGAATATTTCCAGCAAACAGATATTTCTATGTTGACATACATATGTTATATTCAAAACGATTCCAACTATGAATTCAATTATCAAATACCAAAAGGCAATGATGGTCTTGACGCGAATTTTTCTACTAAAAATAAGCGATTTACAGTATTATATACTTGCCAATGACCTGAGTCACATTAAATCAACAGCACAAGAAACCAAATAAATAAGGTAATGTCGTTCAGACTTTGGGTATGCCCATGTGAAAATTAGAACATTTTTGTCACCACACATAAAAATAACGTTCCATGTTCAAATCACAATTCTTAAAGCAAAGAAAAACAAACTTTTTAAACTGAACTGGCAAATTAAACGTCCTTGACACTCATTTGATTATTCAGGCATATTTCCCGGTAAATTCCGGTTTTTGGAAGATAGATCTAGATTTTTGCACCTGTCTGAAAAATAAAAATATTGATAAAAGGTTTTGATCAATAACACACCATGACTGATATTGTTTAAGTGATTTCCCAAGATAGTGTTATAAGTTGGCGTAAAAATAATTCTCATTCTTAATTCGTGAGGATGTTTTTAATCTAATGATCGAAGTTAGGTATTAAGCTACTGGTTTTATATTTATTTATTTTTTTTTTTTATTATAAAGCTCATTTTGTTATAAAGAAACCTGCCATGCTTTTCCTCGTATATCGGTTTACGAGCCTTTTTTTGTTTTACATTTGATCCTGTGCCACCTAAAGATTGAAATTTTATAATCAGTGGTCAGAATATTTGTTTTTTATTTTCTTGTGTGTGGGGGGGGGGTCGGCTGTTTTCTGTGTAGTTTCGTGTTCTTGGTTGCGATAACTGTTGTAAGGAACAACTTAAAGACGGAGACTATTGTGTAAAAAAAATTAGCCATTTCAGTTACTTAGTTTCTCAGTATCAATGTTACCGAATATTTGAAACCTTGATTCAAGATTTGAAGGGACCACGGAGCCCGAATAGTATTAACCCCGCGTTTACAACTCACAACGCCGCTGATCGCCGCTATCAGAGGAGCTTCTATATAGAAAGTCTGTCAAGATAGTTTTATATCGGGTACTCCTGTTTCACCCACTTCTTTAGAAAGGAACGTTTAAATATAAGTAAAAGAATCTTCATTTGGTCGTTAAACACTATTGCTCCACTGCACTCGAGATTCGTCACCATATGCTGTTTAGTGGAATGCACTCTGACGTTGATTGATATTCTCATGAAATACGAGTATCACCATATAAGGACGTTTATATTATATAACATTAGAAGCTGTAACGTACATTACCACGTGCTTCATTACATGCATGATATACACTATTATAATTTTTTAAATAAACTCCAGCAGTCCATGGAAAAATTTTGTTTTACAATCAGAGTACAAAAGATTAAACATTTTCAAAAAACGGATGGGAAGACATTCTAAACCAAAACTGATGAGTTGCAGTGTATTTTCTTTTGTTGTTATTTCGAAATTTGAGCACCTAAATATTCCAGATATACAAAGAATAATGATTTTAAATTTCTTTACTGCCAAGATTAGTGTTACAGGTAAACAACAATTAACTGTCAGCTTGGCCATTGCTTTAAATATTTAATTATGGACCATACATTTATTTATAAGGAACACGGGTGTTTATTTGGTATACATCACTTGAAACATGCGTTGTGTAAGTATTAACTGCAAATCTTAACACTACCTATGTATCGGGTTATGAATATTCCTAAAAAAAAGATCAAAAAGACTGGTCAATGTTGTTTTTCTATACAGAATGGAATCGAATACTTATATTTTGTTCGCCGCGATGTACTAGTATTTGTTACATTTATCGAGGACATTGTTTACCAGTTTCTCGGGTTAACATAATCATATTGTTATTGGTTATTTTCTTTATCGAAATAAAATCAGTGCACTGTCAATCTATGTCATGTTTTCAATTAAGCCAGAACAGATTTTATGCGTGTTTCTCATAACAACTTTGTCCTTGAACAGTAAAGAATGCTTTTCAGCTGAGATAGAAATTGATAATACTACGCAGTATGTTCTTCCTATGTGGTACTTTTAATTTTGAACATTTTTTGACATGCCCACCAACGGTCTGTTTTAATGCAGTGCAGATAGTTTGTCCAATTAAGCTTGAAACTTTCAGCAGGTATGCTTTATTTTCAGTGGTTAGAAATTATGTTGTTAAATTCCGTGGAGTTTCCTTACCCATGATGATAGAGAAATTACACCCGTCCTTTCCAACAGATATTTTTTATTGCTGTTGTTGAATGTTGCTTAACATCACAATCACAGTAGCAATTTTTCAGCTATTCGCATCGAGAACTATTTTATTAATCTCTATGGATTAATCTATGAACAAGTTCGAGTATACATGTGAAGTGCGAGTGCCTTGTACCAACGATCACTGAGGGCGGGCGACTTTAAGGTGCTAGCTCACGAGTCAGTGCGCCGCAGACAAGCGTACCACTCCCCCAGTCACGTTATACTGAAACCGGATGAACCAATAAAGGCCAACAGCAAGGAAAATTCACTTGCCCACATTTCATCTGAGTGGGACTCAAACAGAGCAAGAGACAATGGATTTGTAGACTGACGCCTTATCCATTAGGAAACCGCGGCTTAACAGTGATTTTGAGCTCAATATAACCAGTTGAGCTTATGGCATGGCGAAGTGTGCGATCGCCCATGCGTACATATATAGGGAGCAGATGTATAGCCACTTTACATCTACAATACTGTCTTTTCGAGAAGTTTTTCGCCGAGCGAATGTTCGTGGATTATATAAATGATGTGTTATTTTTAGCTAATTCTTTGTAAATCTTCTTCTTTCAAATGCCAAATAGAGCCAAAGTTTGTAAGGAATGTATTTTTTTTTTTTTTTTTTTTTTTTTTTGATGCAATATAAAAACAGTTTCCTGCATGGTACCAAAAATCTAGGATGGTTATTATTATTATAAATAGAAAAAAGATAGATTTCTTATTCAAGAAGTTGCATTGTCACTCAACATTTGTTATATTTCATGCTAGTATACTAGTGTTAAGTGTTGTTGGCATTGTCTCTGGCATTGCTGTCCGAGGTTCAAATGCAAATAAAGTGTCAGTTGAATAATGCAGGCCCTATAATCAAAACATATTTCTGGAAAAGACAAGGACAATGAATTGGTAAAATACTTTTCGCCCCAGTCAAGATTATTTCACTTCCATTGATGTGGCAATTTCGGGAATGGTCTCGAAATTCGGAGTTAGTCTTACCCGCAACCCACAAGAACTGAAAAACTTTTCACAAGTTATGAATACCTCATTAAGTGCATCCTGGTCGAAACTAAACACAGAAAACCCAGAAAAGAAAATGTCGTTGGGATCTGTCAAAATGGGATTCGAACATAGATCCGTACTAGTGCTTTTAACTGTTTGGCCCCATTGTTTTGTTTTAATGCTAATCTATTTTAAATTAAATTCATTAGCAAATGTTTTGACTGATGTATAAATTACATATCATACCAGATTTTTTTTAAATTTTACAGCACTACACTACAATTCCTCATCAGTAGTGCTTAGACCAAAACTGTGAAACCAATTATTCCTAGATGTTGATAAGAACCAAAGGGCCAAAATATATTTTACCAAATTTAGCTAATAGGAAAATACCTTCCATGAGAGAGTATACCTTAGTTAGTACGCACGTCCGGCATATTGTTAAAAAATACCATTTAGTTGTTTATAAGTCAAAATGCTTTAAGCGTAATTGATCCACATTTGTAATTTCGCAGCATTGGGGATATTGCAAATCCATAAAAAGTGACAAAATGGATTAAACAAAAACATTACTCACCATGTCACACAATCCTTGTTGGAGTTGGAACGAAAACATGGTAAAGAATACTGAATGTATTGATTGGTACGTGAAATAAATATGTTATTGTACAAAAACAACAATTTAGATATTTTGTCAGTAATTTGTTATTTCGATATTTCTAGATAGAAGTTTATTTGTTCAATTGTACTGTAAACTGTGTCTGACTAATGTTTAAAAAGGAGCGGAATTGACTAATAACGGTGCACGTCCCGGTAAAGATTCTTTCCTACATAACGAGGCTGTTTGTTCCGTGATAGTTGAAAAATCGGAGTTTTCGAAGAAGCACTTGGACACAAAGTCGCGTCAATCTGATTAAGAATGCGTTGTTTAACTGTTGATGTTATGTGATATAACCATGTTTTAAAGTATGCCTTGTTGCTCAGACGTTTGCATACGTCACTATATTGTATGCGCATGCTCAGATAATTTTAATACAGGTTCTTGACATGGACATGTCTGCGTTGTTGTCTGTTAACAACAAACCCAAATCTACATGGTGGCAGCGGTGAAAGCTAGAAGCATTTGCAATGGCAGAAAGTGCTTTTAGATTACCAGAACAACTGAATATTACCGAAGGTAATATAAGTGAGAACTTTAGAAAATGGAGACGCCACCTGGAAGTCTACATGGAGGCGACGGGTAGCCTTGCAGAAGGTAAGCCTTCAGTGTCGATTCTGTTACACTGCGCTGGACCTCACATCATAGAAATATTCGATCAGTTCACATGGGAAAATGCTGACGATAAAAAAGATGTGACTAAAGTTCTCGATAAACTTCAAGCTTATTGCAATCCCCGCACGAGCGAAGTTATAGAATCGCATCGATTCTGGAGTGTCGATTGGCTGGAACACGTGCCATTCGATGTCTTCTTGACTGAACTGAGACAGCGTGCAGATCAGTGCAATTTTAATACTGAAAAGGAACGCATGATCAGGGACAAAATAGTTTTCAGTTGTAAAGGAAAACTACTTGAACACTTGCTCAAGGAAACAGAACTTAATTTAGAGAAAGCTATCAAAGTTTGTCGCGCACACGAACAGTCGACCTTACATGTCAAGGAGATACGTGACAGTGGTCAAGGTCACCATGGCTCCAGGATTCAGAAAATCAAAGTGGCAAGTGGGAAAACAAAGACTGACAAGCAAAGTACACGTAAACAACAGGATAAAGCCGCAACACAACGTGTAACAAACTTCGTCAAAGACTGTGAATTTTGTGGTGGACATCATGAGAAAAATAAACTCAAGTGTCCGGCATATGGTAAAACTTGTGACGGATGCAAGGGACGTAATCATTTTAAGAAAAAGTGTCGTAAGAAGATTCAGTCTGTATCTGTGGAATCTCCTGATAACTCGGACAATGAACATTGGTTATCTGCAATCACGTCGGGTCCGAAACATCAAGTGAATGCCGTCATGATCGTAAATGGCAAGGAAGTAAAATTTCAGTTGGACACTGCTGCTGATGTCAACACGATCTGTGAAAAGTTTGTTTGTGAACAAGTTCGACCTACTGACATTAAACTTAAAATGTGGAATAACACTAACCTATCACCACTGGGTGAAGCTAACTTGGATGTCGTAAACCCGCGTACCAGTGAAACTACGAAAGTACAGTTTGTTGTGGTACCCAACGGACTTAATTGTCTGCTTGGTCTAAAAACAATCCAACAGATGGGACTAGTGACAATAAATAATGATTTATTTGTTAATAATGTTGTTTCTAATGTTGATATGTCTTTAGGTGACTTAGGTGAAGCTTTCTCGAAGTGGATCCTGATGTTAAGCCCAAAACGTTACCGTGTCGCAAAATACCGCTCGCGATCAAAGACGATGTTAAGAAAGAACTTGATATGCTGGTGCAACGTGGTATTCTCGTCCCAGTAACTGAGCCGACAAAGTGGGTCAGCCAGATGGCTGTTGTGCATAAACGTAACGGAAAGCTAAGACTGTGTATCGATCCACAGGCACTTAACCAAGCACTTATGCGCGAACATTTCCGCTTATCTACGCTAGATGATGTATTGCCCGAGCTAGCAAACGCGAAGATCTTTAGCAAATTAGACGTAAAGGAAGCGTACTGGCACGTAAGACTTGACGAGCAATCGAGCTTACTTACGACGATGATAACACCCTTTGGCAGATTTAGATGGGCTCGTCTCCCATTTGGTCTCAAAGTTTCGAGTGAGATATTTCAGAGAAAGTTACATGAAGCAATAGGCGACTTAAACGGTGTATTCTCGATCGCCGATGATCTCCTTGTGGCTGGTTGCGGCGAGTCCGATAGTAACGCGAAACGCGATATGGATCAAAAACTCAGTGTTCTGTACCAACGATGCACGGAACGGAGCATAGTACTTAACGAAGACAAAAAGGAAATCGGGTTAACGGAAATCAATTTTCACGGTCATCGTATCACGCGCGCAGGTGTCATGATGGATAATCGCAAGGTACAGGCGATACTCAACTTGGAAGCCCCGGAGAATGTCTCGGCAGCCAAACGATTCTGTGGTATTGTGCAGTACATGGCTAAGTTCTTACCCGACTTGTCAGATTTGATAGAACCGATACGTGCACTAACCCGGAAAGGCGTTACCTGGAAATGGTCCGCTGAATGTTACGATGCATTCAATACAATTAAGGTAAAGCTCACTACCGCACCGATACTGACTTATTTCGATGCGAGTAAACCAGTAACCGTACAAGTCGATAGCAGCCAATTCGCTCTTGGTGCTGTGTTGTTACAGGATGGCAAGCCTGTCGAGTACGCATCGCGTCGTTTGACCACGTCCGAAAGAAACTGGGCTCAGATAGAAAAGGAGGCACTTGCGATACTTTTCGGTTTGGAGCGCTTCGACCAGTATACTTATGGAAGGCTAGTGATCGTCGAAAATGACCACAAGCCATTGGAATCGATATTAAAGAAACCGTTAAGTAGTGCTCCACGGAGACTACAGGACATCTTGGTCCGATTAGGTCGCTATAATTTCGAATTCAAGTTTATCAAAGGCACCAGTTTAGTTATTGCGGATGCTTTAAGCAGAGCTGGTCTGTCAGACGATAATGACACGCGTCCCCGTATCATGAACGTGACATCTTGTACTGATATACCTGATGTACGTTTAGACGAAATCCGTTGTGCAACAAGTAACGATGATGATATGCAGCAACTAGTATCGATCATTCTGAACGGTTGGCCTGAAAAACGATCCGACATGCCGAAAGCCATAGAGCAATATTTTGATTTCCGAGACACCTTAGGTTACAGTGAAGGTTTAATTGTAAAAGGTGAAGCGATTATTATCCCAATATCGTTGCGTGACAGTATGAAAACCCGATTGCACAAATCACACTTGGCATTCGATAGTATGATGCGACGTGCGAAAGATGAAATTTTCTGGCCCAACATGTCGAAAGAAATCAAATTACTCTCCGATCAGTGTGAAATTTGTCAAGCAAGCAAGCCTAGTAATGCGAGAGAACCTCTACAGCAACACGCTGAAGGTGGGCCTTGGGAGAAAATCGGGACCGATTTATTTGAAATTAGTGGACGCCAGTATCTTGTAAGCGTTGATTATTATTCCAACTTTATCGAAGTTGAATACTTAACGAGTACAGTATCTAGCAACGTTATTACTCTGTTTAAGAAGCAATTCTCACGTTTTGGCATACCGAAAGTCATCGTATCCGATGGTGGTCCTCAATTTACCTCGCGAGAGTTCCGAAACTTTACTGAGAACTGGGGTATACACCACGAGACCTCGTCACCCCATCACCCTCAATCGAATGGTAAAGCGGAAGCTGCGGTGAAGTCGGTAAAAGGCCTAATTAAAAAGTGTTTGCAGGATAGGTCCGATCCGTTCGAGGCATTACTCGAATTACGTAATATTCCGAGACAGGACACCAAATTAAGTCCCGCCGAAATGTTACTTGGCAGGAAAACGCGTTCATTTATTCCAAGTCTATGTCATGACTCGAAAGCATCATTGCGTTTTGATGCTAATCTCAACCGTAAGCGAAGGAGAAACGCTATCAAACAATCTTATGATAAGAAAGCACATGCACTTCCGGAACTAAGTATAGGTCAAAATGTAATGTTTCAGAAACTTCCGAAGGATACATGGAGACCCGCGAAAGTCGTGGAAAAAATTAAAGATAGGTCATATTCCATCCAAAGTTCAGATGGCGTATATTACCGTCGAAATCGAGTACATCTCCGACCGACTAAGTTAAATGTAAAAATATACGATAATGTCCCTAGCAAACCTGTCGTAGAATGCGAAACAACTTGTGAACCATCAAACACTAACGTCGCGACCGAAGCACCAGTAAATCCTTCGATGCCTGTTCCAGAGACGAGCAATGTAGCTCAACCAAACGCAGTTCCCGACGCGCCAACAATTGCTAACTCGCGTCCGAAGCGAATCATTCGCGAACCAGCTTATCTAAAAGATTATGTCAGGCCTCATTGATATATTGTTTAATTTGTTATACAGTGTTTATTGTTTTCAGTGCATAAAATTTTTTTGCATGTTTTTTTTTATTTCAGTGAATCGTGAAATGGACAGTTCTAGTTAATCAAGGGCATTTTCAAATACGGACATTTTCATTGAGTTTATTTCCTTTAAAGAAAGGGAGATGTTGATGTTATGTGATATAACCATGTTTTAAAGTATGCCTTGTTGCTCAGACGTTTGCATACGTCACTATATTGTATGCGCATGCTCAGATAATTTTAATACAGGTTCTTGACATGGACATGTCTGCGTTGTTGTCTGTTAACAACAAACCCAAATCTACATTAACTAGAAGTTGATAATATGAGTCACAAACCCTATCATTATTTTCATCAGTTTGATAATGTTAGTTGGATTATTTCAAGTTATTTTATTATCAAATTAGCTACAGTTCATCACGCCATCTTTTTGATGAAATAACTTTTTTTCATATTTTGTCTTATAACTTTATGTTTATATACTGAAACATCATGATGCATTACATTTTTCATCTTCTGTTATTTCATTAAATGGCAATTTCCATCGCACCTTTGTAATATTGATAATTCGACATGACAAACCGAACTTCATTGCACCAGCTTTTCACAAAAAACATGATACACAGTTTACAATGATGTAATAAAATGAAATAAGCTCAGCTAAACAAAATATTTTTGATAACCCTGACTTTATGATTCATAACGTAATGGTTATACATTTGTTTACATGTGCCGATGTCCTCTTGACATTACAATGCACTAACAAAAACAAAACCACACGAGACCATCACAGAAGGCAAATTTCAAAATAAGCCTGACCTTGACCTTAAGCGTCTAGTGGGACTTAAATGGCTGTCGGCAGCACATTTACCACAAGACAATAACTTTAAAGAAACGCCAGCGTTTTAATGACCGTTGGGAAATACGGATGACGCACATCAAGGATTTCCTAGATGTTTGGGTTCAAAAATATATTGAATAAAATAAATATGAAAACAAATTATCTGTTCATTTGTGTGTGGGTGGGTAATACCTGGTAACATGATCCTAATGAGGTCGTTATAATGTCTCTACCCCTGATTAATCAATACTTTGATTTATGCCCTGGACATAAAACATAAAAGAGGTTGTTTTTTATTTCCGTGTTTGAAAAATGGCATTATATACCGTATAACTAGTGATACGATTTTCTTGCGCATTTTAAATCAACATCCATGTTAAATATTTCAGCGGTTTTTAATTTCGGATAAAAAACCACCGAACTGCGATCTAACAAACTTTTTCACGATAGGATCTGCCGGGGTTGAATTTTAATTCGAAAGCGAGTTGAGTTGAGTAATGGTGTTTAACGTCCCAGTCAAGAGTATTTTACTTATAACGAGACATCGCCAGCGTTCGTTTTAGCGTTATATAACACTTGGCATGTGAGCCTCTCCCCAAACACTCAAACCCTCACAATTCAAATATGTTATAATTCTGACATATGTTACATATTTGCGCAACAAAATCTATTTACTTAACCGTCAAGATGAGCATAAAACTGCATCTGCAAAGACATAAATTGATAGAAATTCATAAACTGTCTTAAAATGATTTATTCAGTTAGTAATTTTAAGTTTGTTCTACAAACCCACTACTTGTACAATAGTCTTCGACCTATATACTTGCATAAAATCGTAACCATTTCAAATGAGATACAGTGTAACATGGATAATTTGCCCTTATTTGGTCAAATTTTGCCGTAATAAAGCCCTTGACATAAAACAATTGCAGAGATTATTTTTTATTTCCTAGTTTGAAAAATAGCATTATATACCGTATTACTAGTGATACGATTTTCCTGTGCATTTTAAATGAGCATCCACGTCAAATATTTCAGCCGTTTTAATTTTCGCGGATGATGATTGATCATTTAAGAGCAAATAAAACCCCGTTACTGTAAAGAGTCGTAAAACTGCCATGTACGTACGTATATCGAAACAGCGCCAATCGAGAAACGATCTATAGTGGCATGAGATTTTAGTGAATTTATTTTTAGCAGTTAGGGCGGAAATTTGACGAAGCAGTAAATTCTGGGCTGATGGAAAAACAGAAATTTCGGATACAAAACCATCGAACTGCGAACTAACAAACTTTTTAACACTAGGATCTGTCGGGGTTGAATTTCAATTCGCTAGCGTTCGTTCTAGCATTTTATAACACGCGGCATGTGAGCCCCTCCCCCCAACACTTAAACCCTCACAGTTCATTCAACCTACAACAAATACGTTACAATTCTGACATGTGTTACATATTTGCGCAACAAAATATATTTACTTAAACTTCGAGATGAGCATAAAACTGCATCTGCAAAGGCATAAATTAATAGAAAAGTCATAAACTGTCTCAAAATGATTTATTCAGTTAGTGATTTTAAATTTGTTCTACAAACCTACTACTTGTACAATAATCTTTGACCTATATACATGTATATATATACAGGGATGAACAAGTTACCCATGGCTACTAAAAATCAGTCTAGGTCCCTTAATGTTTACACATTTTAGCTATTTATTACTTCTGAAGTCAGCTGTGCCACTAACTCAAATAAGTTAAGCTTCATCCCTGTATACTTGCATAAAATCTTAAGTTTTAAACTAGATACAGTACAACATAGATTCATTGCCCTTATTTGGTCAAAAGTTATATGTAATAAACGTTTTCGTCGATAATTCGCGTTACATTAACTTGTATACAAAAAATAAAACTAATTTGGGACTTTAGAATCGTGTAGATATAAGTGCAGTGGCAAAATTATCAGGGGCATAACAAAGACTTTTAACTTTATTAATACATTACAAAAGCCATAGCGTTGAATGTTAGATTTCATTGTGTAACACCAATAAGACCACGTCTCTGCGACAACAAAACATATAACAAAACATATAAAAGAGGGAACCAATGGTATTTTAGACCAATGACTTTAAAAACCATTATTATATAGAATTATATGCTTCGCATAGAAAGTATACGATAAATCCCGTGGTGTTAGCGTGCAATAAATATCGATATTTGCATGCTAACTTTGTTCCATTCCGAGGTTTTCCGAATTAATTTTTTCATACTGCACGCTTTGTCACATGACGCTGTCGTTTATGCCGTTATACAATTGTTGTCAATATTTCACAATATCTGTTCAATAACCCTTTAATATTGATCTTCTAAAACATAATCAAATAAAACATCACCACATTGTCGAAAATGAGTTAAAATTTATTTTTCGGAAAGTTGGCCATAAAACCAGATTATGTTTCTCACACCATTTAATTCAATTTAAGATTTCACACGTAACATTACCGTCGCTGTCAAAGAAGATTTGTTACAGTAACCTTGATACTTAGTTATTCCACTTACATTTTTCACATCACAATGGTGACACACATTTGACATCATGGTGCACTACCACTTAAAACATCAATGTAATATTGCTTTACTGAAACATATAAATGCTTAATCTAGTTAAAGCAATTTCAATATTAATTCAATAATTTACATTCGGGTATGTTGGTTTCGTTTGGATCCATAAGTGTGAACCTAAATATAGAAATGTCGCCAACAATTTGATGTCCGGGAACAGGCGTTACTGTCAGTCAAGTTTTATGACTTAAATTGACATTTCTAATCACACCTATTGCTCTTGTACCCGGAATTGATGCTATGTACATGACACGGGTGAGAATACCATGCAACACAATAGCAATTTCAATTTCGAACAACACCTGGACCTTGTTGACGTACAAGAGTGAGTGCTTTATGACGTCATTTTACAGGTATGCTTTATGACGTCATTTTACCAGGTATGTTATCGCTTCATTCATTAGTGCACTTTTAATTTATTTATTAGTTACGCGTTAAGCGACTTAATCAACATTAAAAAAAACTTGATGTGTTAAAAAAATCAGTTGATGTATTTTTTAATGTTTTCTAACATATACAGTAATAATTCCTGTCTGTGCGCAATCAGACTTTTCCGAGACTATTGTATTTCGGTATTGAAGGTTAAGAGAGCGTTACATCTCATCTCTACGAAAATATTTTTTTTTACTTTAATCGAGGCTCATTGTAATGAACATTCGTATGTATGTAGTTAAACTTCAATAAGCATCAGTAAATTTATCTTTTGTACAAGTTGCACTGGTATATCCCTCATTATCATACATGTCTAATTGACAGTCTTAGCTGCGATGTTAGGAATTAAAGAAACAGTGCCAATATTTATTACTTTTATAACATACATTCTAAATGAAATAATACTATTGGAAGCCTTAGGTTGTACATACAATATTGAATTAAATGTTTGACTTATTCGATTTTATTGGGGATGTCCATTAGACAAAATGTTTCATAATAGATTACTCCAAACCTTATAACTTCGGCAATACAATACCACTACTTGTGAAGTGGCGACTAGCTGCTCCTCAATCTATGTGGTTCTGGTTATGTGAGGAGCAACATTGAATTTATACAGCATATCTGAAACAAAACAATGCGGGACAGCAATAAGTTATAACTTACATGGATTGTTCGTTAGCATGAAATCAAAGGCAAACATATCTGCATATCGGTTCATGTTCAAATTACAATTCCAAAAGCAAAGAAACGACTCTGGAAACTTCCAATAAACTTCTAATAAAGTTACACACGTGAAAAACAGATTGTTGTGTTAAGTGGAAAACGTGCATAACAAAATGAAAGCATTTTACTGTAAAACTCCGGAGATGAATGATACTGAACGTTCCAAGGTCATCACACAAACAATATTTTAAATTTTAAGTACCCTCAATCATAAAAATGTCAACTCAAATTGAAATCAATATACAGCGAATATAATATACATTTTTATTGTTTTTTCCTGTCTTTCTTTCATATAATTTATTTTATTTTATTTTGTTTACAAGTCTATTTTGTCTTATTTATTTATTTCTAGATTACAAGAGACAGCAGGACAGAAGTATTTATAGATAAAACAATTAAAGATGTTTGTTTGATGCAGATTTTGATGCAGTTACAGATATCTATTTGAAGTACAGATTATGCAATCCTAAAATAAAATACAAACAAAACTATGAATAATCTTAAGTAAAGATTGTATAGACAAACAACACTGACCTGTCTGTTCGACCTTTGATTTAAATTTCCATTATTGACGAGTAATTTTAAGTAATAGGGATCATGCGTGTATATTTCGTCTACCTGATGTGGACACTAATCATGGGCAATGTGTATATGTGCTAACTGTGAATCCTAACACTACATATTTATAAGTTTGGCCCGCCTATGAATTTTCCTAATAAAATGTCAAACAAACAGGTCAATGTTGTTTGCCTATACAAACAAAACTATGAATAACCTCAAAGAAATATTGTAGCAATGTGTAAAGATTTTACACTATGTTTATTGTTTATTGTTGGTTTTTAATGGGGAAATAATCAACAGTGTATCAACAATGTCATATAATGTAGCTTTATTATAAAATATTCAATCGTTACCATATTAATGTCTTCATTTATGCTTTTGATAAATGTACAAAGATTAGAAAAATAAGGACCATGGTTCAATCTTGTGTATTCCATGCACATATGTTGTACAAAGAAATATGGTCCTAAGATCTTGACTTACTAGCTTCTAAATCTACACCTAATGGCTTACCTTTTTCAATGCAATAATCAAAAACAAACATACTAATCCATGTCCGAATCACAACCCAGAAGCTAAGTAAAAACTTTGGAACTGACAATTTAGGTTAAACACATGAACTTCCACCAGGGAAGTGAGGCCGGGTGCTCCGGAAGGGTAAGCACCTTCTGTTTAGTAGCTACATCCGCCACGTGTGTAATAATAATAATAATTATTGTATACCTGTATTAGATAAGGTGGAGTAGTGTTGCGTTGTCTTACTAACAATGTCCGTAGAAAGCAATCAGACTTTTGCAAGATCTGTCCTAAGCTGGATTCGAACCTTAGCGTTGAGAGGCGCTATTAAGATTCGACAGAAACACTTTAGACCATTCGATCATCGAAAACACATCCCCTGTATTACATAGAAGAAAACAGTCTTATGTAGCAAAATCATTTATCGTTTGAGTAATTGACAGTGCGATTTAGATTGCAAACATTACAATGTTTTAAACGGTCAATTTCAAGTCAATCAGCTTAAGAAACAAAAAAGAGACATACAAACGAAAAATAAATAGAAGACGTAAATGTTTAAGATGTAAAAAAAATCTAGACAATCTGTCTTGAAAAATATATAAAATCAGGCAAAACAACAAAGTAAAAAATGCACACAAAAATGAAAATTAGTTTTTAAAAGACGTAAAAATAAATTCTCCTTTTCTCCGTCAGCTAGACAATTTGTCTAGAAAACAATAGATAAAATGTCCTAGTTACTATGAACCCAGTTCTCTTGTTTACATGTACTGTGATGAGTATCTTGAACTAGATTTCTCAAGTTTATATTTGTACGACAAGGAGGGTATTGACATCGAGGGACATTGTACATATAACAGTGTAGGATTTTTCCATATGGGGGCATTTTTAAAATTTTCCTCTAAAACATCATTGCATCTATATTGTTGTATTCATGAAATGTTAAATATGACCCCTTTAAGACCTTAGAAATGGGGTCAATAATTTTGACAAAATATAGGATCAATTTCCCTTTTAGAATGCACACTGATTAAAAGGTTTAAGGTATATCAACTAGATTGAAATGATTAAATTAATGGAAAGATTAGCTTTTGAAATATCAATGATTGCATTGTTGGCGGTTTGTGATGATTGTCGGAGTTTAACATCACTTTGTGGCTTTTCGGTCAATGTGCAGATGGCGGACAGTTTATGCAAATTGTAAATGTAAGGTAAATAATCAGTTAAAAAGGTTCGTATGTCTTGCCATGTAAAAAGCATGAGTTTCAGCCATTTACGGATAAACGAAGAAATACCGGCATGGTTTGCATCCGCGCCAATGGACGGAAAAATTTCCATACTTCAATTATGTACTTCATACAACGTGTTGAACGAAGGAAAATGGACTTATTATGATAAAAGAACAACATTTAAATCCGTTGTAGTGGTGTAATGATGTTTAATGTCCAAGTCACGATTCTTTTACATATATGAAAACGGTCAGTGCCCTTAAGCATTACTTTTGGCGAGCAAATTTACACTTAAATTTTTTCATACGAGGAAATGTTACAAGGGGGGTTCGAATCTAGGTGAAAAAGAGGCGCTATGATTTAGAGACATCGGCCACCGAGTAAACATCCCCCGTATTACATAGATGGCATAACAAACAAAGTCTAATGTAGCAAAGTGATTTATCGTGTTTGTAATTGACAGTGAATAGTGTTTAAATGGTCAATTTCAAATCAATCTGCCACAGCAACAAAAAACCCACATAAAAATAAACAAGTTAATACGTTTGTTTTCTTCATCCACTAGACAACCTGTCTATCAAATGCCCTATTTATGCTGAACTCGATTTTCATTGTTTACTCGTACTGTGATGAGCATTAAATTTATTAGATTTGTCTATATTTTGATCATAAAACAAAGTACTCAAGTTAAGATAATAAAGTGGCAAAATTTGTTTTAGCATCAAAGAATATTTATATAATTCAAAACAAACATACTTATCTATGTCCTTATCACAATCCAGAAGCAAACTAAAAACTTTGGAACTGACAAGTCAGGTTAGACACGTGAACTTCCACCAGCGAAGTGAGGCCGGATGTTCCGGAAGAGTAAGCAATTAAATGTAGGACAATTTCAGAGGGGATTAAATTTTCAAAAACATTTTTCTAAAGCACTATAACATCGATATTGTTTATTAACTGTTACATATGGCTCATTAAGGCATCAACAGTGGGGTCATTAATTTTGACAATATGTAGGATCAATGTCGCCTTCTAGAATACACTGTTTATACAGGATTAATCAAAAACAAAGATACGAATTTATGTTCGAATCACGATCCAGAGGCAAAGTATAAACTTTAGAACTGACAAGTCAGGTAGAGACACGTGAAGTTCCACCAGAGAAGTGAAGACGGGTGCTCCGGAAAGGTAAGCTACACCCGGCACGTGTGTAATCAACATTGTGTGAAAGGAACATGAAACTTTGGGACGTCAAATATATCCAGTGCAATCCTGAACACAAAAGAAAGGCAAGATTTGTTTTAGCATCAAAGAACATTTTATATTACAGTGTTAAATCTAGGAAAATTTTAGAAAGGGGCCAATTTTAAAACTTTTTTCTACAGTACCATAACATCGATATTGTTGTATTCATGTAAATATGGCTCGTAAAAGCATCAACAGTGGTGTGATTACTTTTGACAATATGTCGCCTTTTACAATACACTGATTATACAGGATTAAAATATACTCAACAAAACAGTTAGGGACCTATGTAAGATTTTAGATGACAATCCAAGAACTGTAAAAATATAAAACCCATCTGTATTTTGTTCTTGTTTTCTTCATGTTTCAAATGATGTTACGAAGAAAAGTTTTTGTGCATGAAATCAAAACTGATTTAAAAATATTACAAAAAGTGCGACGATAAAATGATATGATTTACGTTCTACTTATGTAATTTTTTTTTGGTATGGTCTTTTACTTTTTTTGGTGAGTATTAACAAATTTGATTGTAATAATAAATTTATTGGACACAATCACTTTTGAAACATTATTAAAATAGTGTTATTGTAGTTATTGTAAATATAAGGTAAATGACCGAGCAAAAAGGTATGCTAGTCTCGTAATGTTATACTCATGAATTTGCCATTTACGGATACAAAAAATGGAAAAGTAGCGTTTATGAATATCAGAACCACTAAAATCCTGGGTTTGGATCCAACCCGGACACATCTTCAGTAAAAAACTGTGTATTGTGCATGCCAAAGTTCGTTGATTTCATCAGGTACTTTGGCCCCGATAAACATTATATCACATGCAAAGCAGACTCTGTAAAACATTTAAATTTAAATTTTGATGTTTGGGATCAACAACCTGTATGGTTTTATGGGACGTATTTGACTGTACAAAATAGTTGAGGTATTGCAAAGTTTCAGATTCTAAAGTTGATTTTCATCAGGGACTTTTGCACCGATAAACTTTATAATAAATGCAGAGTAGACTCTCTAAAGCGTTGACTTTTAAATATTGACGTTTGGAGTCAACAAACTGTATAGTTTTAGGACACGTATTTGACGAAAAAAAATAGTTAAGATATTGTAAAGTTTCAGCTTCTAAAGTGCGTTGATTTTCATCAGTTACTTTGGCCCCGATAAACATTATAATAAATGCAGAGCAGACTCTGTAAAACATTGAAATTAAAATATTGACGTTTGGAGTCAACAAACTGTATGGTTTTATGAGACGTATTTGACTGTAAAAATAGTTGAGATATTGCAAAGTTTCAGCTTCTAAAGTGCGTTGATTTTCATCAGGGACTTTTGCACCGATAAACTTTATAATAAATGCAGAGCAGACTGTCTAAAACGTTGACTTTTAAATATTGACGTTTGGAGTCAACAAACTGTGTAGTTTTAGAACACGTATTTGACTGAAAAAAATAAGTTAAGATATTGTAAAGTTTCAGGTTCTAAAAAATAGGCTTTTAACATAATAATAAAAGTCCTTTGATATATATAATAACAGGTTTAACATACGTAACAATTTGATTAAGCCCCAGTATTATGATAGGTAAAAGAATATATCAAAGGAAATAGAAGACCCGAATGTGCGTCAGCTGGTTTTAAAGAGACAAATAGATCTTAACAGAAAGGTTAAAAATTCTTTGATAAAGAAAAAGACGAAAAATCTTAAAAGTGGGTAAAATACTTTGATAAATTATTTTAAGAGAATCAAACGGAAGGATTAAAACATTGCTAATATATCTCATAAAAATTGTATTTGATGTAAACCTACCAATAGGCAAAATTTGCTATTTCTAAATTAATCATCCTTCGTACTTTATCTTGTTTTCCAGGAAATTATGTATTTGAATATTCTTGTTTTTGTCTATAGTTTTAATTGATACCTTTTATTTCACTAATTATTACCTTTTAAGATAATGTTTGGAGGTTAGTGACTTAGTTTAATACCACTTAATGTACTTCCGTATATTGAAGATTATTTTTGATTGGTCGGATCAATTCCGTTATGTTTGCATGAAAGGATTGGCTCTCAGTGATGTCATCTCCTTATGGCCGATGTACAGAGATATTTATATTATGAAAGAATTAAACATGTTTGCACACGTAACATAATCCGCCTTGCAAATTATGCAGTATGCAAAATGTCTTTCATACTTTCATGTTAATCTTATTTCTGTAGTCATCCAGGCATCCTTTGTTTCAAGCATTTTCATTGGATAAATCTTATCTGTCACTGTTGCATGAAATATAGAAGAAACAGAGAGATATTAAAATGCCTACACCATAACCATGCTATTCTAACTTGCTACGGCTACGCGGATTATGTAGTGTGTAAAATGTCTAATTCTAATAAAGCAAACAAAGCAAAAATTAATTGCATTTTTATAATAAATGTAAACATGTTCTCGCATTATATTATATTATTATATTATAACGTAGAAGTAAGGCAGTAAATGTCAGCTTCTAACATTATGCCTTACTGCATTGCATGTTCAGTTTCAAATAAAACGTTGCACAGTATCATTGACAAAACCCATTTCTATAAATTTATTGTAATATTTTTGTCATCAATTTTATTATTTTATTTTTTGTAATTATTAAACCTGTTTTAATTTTGTCAGAAACTAGACGGTCGTGTCGGAATAGAATTTCTCATTTATGCTTGGAACAAAATTGCGGGAATCCAAATATTTTAAGATGTTGAAATGGGAAAAAATAGAAAGGCCAATTTTTATTTTTTATTATTATTATTATTTATTTATTTTCAATTATTTATTTATATTTATTTATTTATTTATTGTTTTATTATCATTTTTATTTTTATCTTTTATTTTTTTTTAGAAATTTTAAAATTGACATAGAGATCATTTTCATCTGACAATGCAATGTGCTGGAATTTGATTCCTTCCTAAACCCCTTCAAGCGTTTAAAATACAAATAGCATAATATTACTGAAATATATTGAACGGAATTAAATTCTGTTTATAGCACCAATTATTACCACACCGGGTGGGATGTATTTTCATCATTATTGACATGATAATATAAGATAATACAAACATTCATTTCACGGCTTAATCTGCGTGTATAACAATTTAAGGAAAATAAACAAAATCCTTGAATCTGAGCCAAACTAGTCACTGATCCATGCCATTACTCTAATCATTCACCAATCTCGATTAATCTGCCTTGCGAGCACGCAGCGATCATCTTCCGAAATGATTTTAAAATCCATATCATCCATATGACCTTGGGAATCCGAGTCTTAACTGCTTTCTGTTTTCCATTGTTGTGGTTTTTTCGATTGAAATCATTTTAATTACTGTTTTAAACTCAATTAAACAAATGTGTAAAATATTTAATTCAATTATGCCAACGCAAAACAATCCGTATTTCTTAAGCTTAATAGTGAAATTAATTTTTGGTTTAATTATGGAAAAACTAAAGAGTTGGACATTTTGAAAACATAACATAATACGCGTGCAAAAAAGTCAAATTCTTTGGGGGTTTTTTATAATAAAGAGTAAACACCTCCTGTTTAGCTAACTTTATTCGCGATTTTGAAAGGAACGTGGAAACTATGGACGTCAAATACATCAAGGGCAATCCTTGACACTGTGATGACGACCATAAAACTTTTTGAGGGCCCTGGAAAGTCTAGGCTTTCAATATCCCTGGGTCAAAAATTTATTTGTAAGCAGCTTGCTTCGTTGTGTAAAGTTCCCATAGTGGGAACAAGCTCTATCATAGTGTATTAGTTGTTAAACAAATACACCATAAACAGGAGAAGCATAGAAAAGGAAAGTTGACAATAAAAGAATTGAAGTCATCACGTTCGTCATACAGTTTCAAAAGTAGCCTTCCGTGGCGTCATGAAGCCGAAGTTAGGGAATTAATCGTACTTTTTATTTCAAGCTCGCTAAGATACATTGTTAAGAGACAGAACGTCATCAATATACTTGTATATGTATGGGAGTTAAATGATTTGGCGATAGTCTTCTTTCCGGATTCAACAAGATTCTTAATTCTGCTTCATAAGAATACAGAAATAAATCAGCAAGCAATGGTTCACAGTTTGTTTTCATTGGTATACCGATTGTTTTGCTGGAAAATTGTATTACCGAACACAACATATACTTTGTCTATCAGCAACTCCAACATTTTGTCTATGGTACCCTCAGCATATTTTTGTTTGGAATCCGTATGATGCATGGTGCTTGAAAAAATAACCAGAATCCCTGTTCAGCAGCAGATATTTGAATCTTGGCTAAACGTTTTTGTAAAAAAAATGACAAGTGGATAATTTGTTTAAGGCGTTCAAGGGATAGTGGTGTACAATATAGAAAATCAAATGTTTTTTAGACTTTCTACAAGATAAAGTATTAGAAGCAAGATGTTTAGTTTTTAAGAATCCACATTTGGTTGATACCAGATGACTGAATAATACTGAAATCCGTCTTACAAAAGAGATATTTTTATCAACATATCAACGGTTTAAACAATAATACACTCGTAGTAAGTGGCTATGGCATAGAAATTCAAATGTATCTGTGCGTCGTTCATAATAAAATGACGTCACTAAGACCATAGTCTTTCATAAACCTATTAAAAAACCACCTGACTAATGTAAATGCTTGAAACATTTCATGTTTCGTCAAAAACTAAGGTATACTCATTCATACAAAGTATTTCCTTAGCTACATTTTGTAAAATATATATTTGGTCCTTTGAGTATCTTTTCAACATCTTGAAAAAAAATTAGTTTCATAATTTTGGTCCAAGCACTACTGATGAGGAATTGTATTCCGAAACGGCCGTCTAGTGCTGTAAAATCAAAACTGGTATACTATGTGATTGAAACGTATTATAAGCATCAACATACTGAAATCTTGTAGTGGTTGTTTCCACATCGACAAATTGTTACTTATCTGATTCAAGACCGGTGAATAGAGACTTTCGAAAACAAGCATTTTATCTCCTTAAATATATTATTCTTTAGTTTGTAAATTCGCTTGCATAAGGTTGGTGAGTTTCCTTTCCGGGCCCCCTCCCCACCACCGCCACCCATTACCTGACCCCTCAATTTAAGTGAAAAAATGTTGCATGTTGCGTAAAACACCGTTTCTCCCCTCCACACTACATTTTAATATGCACTGTTAATGAGACTGGTGAAAGTTCAAGTGTTTAACCTAACTTTTTAGTTCCAAATTTTTTACTTTGCTTCTTAATTGTGATTCAGACATGGGACAGTATGTCTGTTTTAGATTTTCGATTTCCCTTTGAAATATCACGTCTATAGCGTATGTGGTTGCTTTCATATCAAAGCCTCTTTAAGAACCTAAACAGTAAAAGATTATTTGATATACATATCAATCTAATTCTTGTATGTTTTTACTGTAGTCTGCTACTATCATAATCATGGTGCTTCTTGTACTATATATAAGCTAGATTTCTCTCCATTATTATTATGAATATTCATATTATTATTTTTATTGGACTATATGCTCGATTTTTCTTCATTATTATTATTGGACTATAAGCTCGATTTTTCTTCATTATTATTATTAAGGCGCCCAAACAAAGTTTGGCGACTTATTGTTTTTGCACCGTTTCTTATTATTGTTATTATTATTATTATTTTTATTATTCTTCCTCTTCTTCTTCTTCTTCCGGCCATGAACTTGTCCAACCAATTTCTCGAAGACCGTTGGTCCAATCTTAACCAAACTTTACAGGAAGGTTGATCCCCATCTCCTTCCCTGGAGGCCGAGGTAAAATGCCCATGGGGTCATTAGGGGAGGGGCAGGAGGGCGGGGTCTTAAAAACAATAATGCTCAATTTTGCTATTTATACCATACTTTGTACTATAAAACCATATATATTCATGATCAGTGTCTCAAGATGTACAAGTCTGTATCAGTAGATTTTCCCGGGGGTATCAGGAAGGGTGGGGATGGGCGGGGCAGTGTGCTAACTTTTAAACGGTTAAGATTCCCACCCATAAACTATATATATTCTGGTTCTGCATGAAAAGTTGAATTAAGTGATACTAAAGAAAGTCCTATGGGGTCATTCCTGATGGAGGGTGGGGACGGCGGGGCTTGGTACTAACTTTTAAACGGTTGATATCC
The DNA here is from genome assembly GCA_021292105.1 of Anadara kagoshimensis. Taxonomy (NCBI): domain Eukaryota; kingdom Metazoa; phylum Mollusca; class Bivalvia; order Arcoida; family Arcidae; genus Anadara; species Anadara kagoshimensis. The sequence goes on along the minus strand of CM037875.1, from coordinate 32,238,651 downwards.
CCATCCTGAAACTATATATTTTCCAGTTCTGTTTTAAAAGTTGAATAGAGTGATACTGAAGAAATGCTCATGGCGTTTTCCAGAAGAGGGCAGGGACAGGCGGGGCTGGGTACTAACTTTTGATCAGTTGAGATCCCCACCCCTAACATATATATTCTCTTATTCTTTATGGAAAGTTGAATAGATTGATACTTAAGTAAACCCATATGGTCATTCAATAGGAGGGTGGGGGCAGGTAGATCTAGGTACTAACTTTGAGTTCCCCACCCTCAAACTATAGTTTTCTTCGTGGGATGGTTGCTATCATTTTGTTTAAGAATTAAAACCATAAGCATGAATTTTCATTGTCAAGGATACTTAAGTAATCACTGATCCATGTCTAAAAGCTCTCAAGCTAAATCTGTTTTTATAAGCAGCACCAATGGTCAGTTATCCTTGGGGCATGATTTATGATTCAATTCGATAGAGTAACTGCATTTAGTTATCAATATGACATTACATGGGTAAATGCTTGGATTAATTTAAAATCAACACATCATTGGCTAATCAAAACAACAGGTTGTGATATTGTGTATAGGCGATGTCAATCAACTTTGCCTATTGTTTGAATTTCAACCAATTGGATTCATGTACTACTTCTATATATAAAATCAAATCTTAAAATAAAAAGAATAATGCAAGTTTAAAATTTCTAATAATGCATGTTAGGATTAAAATAAGTGTTACTATTTGATTAGGGATTTTTAAGTTTGGAAACCTGGTATTTGATAAAAAAGTTCACTAAGTACATGTTTACAATAATGTAATACCATGTAAATGAAAAATGATATATTTTGTAATTATGCAAAGTGATCATATTTTTGCTGTCCTTTTAAAAATGGCAAAAAGTAATTTGGTTTCCCTGCAGTTTTTTAGTGATGTAGATCGTAATTAAAGTTTAAAATTTTCAAAATGGCAGCCGTTGCCATGGACATGGAAAAAAGCGGCAAAAGTACAAGTCCTCCTAATATGAGTTCTAAGTAGAGGGTTTGATTTTTATTCGTTTGGGCGCCTTATTTGTAATGGTGCATCCATCATTACATTAATACTCGTTATTATTATCATCATCATTATTGGACTATAAGCTCGAATTTTCTCCATTAGTATTATTATTATTTAATTGGACTATCAGCTCGATTTCTCTCAATTATTTTTATTATTATTATTATTATTATTATTATTATTGCACTATCAGCTCGGTTTCTCTCTATTATTATTATTATTATTATTATTATTATTATTATTACAAAATTAATATTATTATTATTATTAAATTACAAGGTCATACGTTTTATGATAAAAAACATTGTAACATTTTTATCAAAACAATCTTGACATAACATTCCAAAGCTTAAGGCACTGTACTATTCATTTTAATGTCTATCAATTCGATCTATCTATGAAGGACATAAACAATTTAATGATCGATCGTGATACTTATGTAACATTAGTATGTTATTTGTCTAACGTCTACATAAACTACATATTATTGTATATGTCATTTACTCTTATATCAGTAGTCTCAGTACGTCTTGTCTTGTTTTGTTATACCCCCGCAAACGAAATTTAGGGGGTTATATAGGAAACACCCTGCCTGTCCGCCTGGTCATCTGTCCCAATATCGTGTCCGCTCCATGAATTTTGATTGTAAACCAACATGAGACGATGTGTCGCATACCAAATTCATGTGCATAAGTCAAAGGCTAAGGTCAATGTTAGGGCGGTGTATATTTGACTTTCAAGAGACAGTTCTATTGTACCCCCGCAAACGAAGTTTAGGGGGTTATATAGGCATCGCCCTGTCTGTCCGCCTGGTTACCGTCCCAATATCGTCTTCCATCGCTATAGATGAACCAACATGAGACGATGTTTGCATACCAAATTTATGTACATAAGTCAAAGGCTAAGGTCAATGTTAGGGCGGTGGATATTTGACTCTCAAGAGACAGTTCTATTATACCCCCGCAAACGAACTTTAGGGGGTATAAAGGAATCACCCTGTCTGTCCGTCTGCCCGCCCGGTGGTTCGTCCCAATATCATGTCTGCTCCATATCTTCCATCTCTATGGATGGATTTCGATCAAACCGAGCTTGGCACAAATGTAAACCAACATAAGACGATGTGTCGCATACAAATTTATGTGCATAAGTCAGAGGTCAGTGTTGGGGCGGGAGTATTGGATTCTCAAGAGACAGTTCTAGTTTGTCTTATATTTTATTGTTTCATTCTTTGGTTCCGGTTTATACAACCCCTACCCGCAAACGAAACCCCAGTACTTTATTTTGTATTGCACTGTTTGTCTGTTTTCATACATTTTATTCTGTTGTGTCCTTTATTCCATTTTATTCCTTTCCAATCCCGCAAATGAAGTTTATGAACCGACAACCACGGCATACAACGTTCTGGGGGTATATAGTTTAATCAAAATCAAACATACTAATTCGTGTCTGAATCACAATCCAGAAGCAAAGCAAAAAACTTTGAAACTGACGAGTTACTTCCAGGTTAATTACGTGAACTTCCATCAGGAAAGTAAGGCCGGGTGTTCCGGAAGAGTAAGCGCCTCCTATTTAGCTAGTTACACCCGCCAGGTGTTATTCCCTTGTCGGTCCATCTGCTGTTCTGGTCAATATCGTATTACACAAGGTCAAATCTTATAAATAACAAGGGTGGCGAAGATATTTGTTTTATATTTCAATTTTGACAAGAGGTTTGCAGTGGATAGTTGTATGGATGGTTTAGATAAGTCTCTGTACAATATTACTACCCTACTAGTTGTGTTTGTTTTGTAAAATATTTCTAATTCCCCACCGTGACCTGTCTCAGTAAACTCTGCCGAGTCGATGACTTAAAAACTCTCCTGCATTTTACACAATTTGGCGCACAAAAACTTTGGCAATCAATATTTATATTTTTTCAACAATTGATATAAAGTAACAATGAAAGTTTATTTTTTCATATGGAAAGTAAATGAACATCCTGAGAAACTTGAATTTGTTAAAAAATATTTATATTAAAAACTATAAATATTAGCACGTGTTTAACCTTTGACGCTGGGCGCGGTGAAAACTAGGTCATCAGTCACGTGACAGTCTATGTTCACAGTGGGTCTTGAAGAAGCATTGGGTTTGTAAAGATACAAGTATAACTGCAACCCAACCTGCCTTAAAGGCCACCTCTATATAAGGTCTACCTGCTTACAAAGGCCAGTAGAATTTATTCCAATTGTTCTTTATTCATATTATTTGCACCGGTATACAAAGGCCATTATTACTAGTTCCCTTGGGTGGCCTTATAGACAAGATGACTGTACTAGTAGATATAACGTGGACTTTGGCGATGGCCGATGGTGGACACCGAGGCCATTTCTCAAACCCATACATGTAGTATATATGGTTTGTTCCATACCGCATTTCTTTCAGGATCCTATATACATATATTCTAAATGTGTTCTGTTTTGGCAATGTGAACTCTATGTCACTAAAATATTTATATAACAATATATATATATATAACATTTGTTTTATTTTCTAAAACTGTTAAACACTGTTGAATACACAGCACGTCAAGTATTGACCTAATGACCTTTGTGTCATTTAATTTAATTTACTGAGGAAAATGTGAATCATTCCCCTGGTATGCTGTACCGTCTTCATTATTTTTTAGAAATTTTAAAGTTTAAAATGAAAAAATAATTAGTATTATATGTACACATATTATTCCAGGAATCACCGAGGTCATTCTGAAGCGTACCAAATCAAAAAAAAGCATACTATACATAGCTGATCAATGTCCAAATCACAATCCCAAAACAAAGTCACAACTTTAAAACTGGCAATTGAAGTTAAACACGTTAACTTCCACCAGGAAAGTGAGACTGGGTGCTCCGTAACGCAACCTCAAATGTATTCATGATTTATTATGTCTCCACTATATCTTCTCTGTAGAGTAGATCTTTTAAAAAAAATGCAAGTATTTTTGAAATGATTTGGATCAAAAAGTAGATTTATATTACTCGTACATTTAAAAGATATAAATATATGTTATAAAACATTGTCTTTTTAACAGTGTTCTACTGTATTCATCTTTAAAAAATACGGTCAGAATCTTTGAATTTTTTACGAGACAGTTTAAAAATTCAATCTAAAACCAGCGCCATTTAATACATGTACATTTGTATAAAATGTCACTGCTAAAACGAACCTTCAATTTAAAAAAAATCATTTGATACAGTTTGTGAAAATGTCAAAATAACATATGTTACATTATTTGAGTATTTATTTCGATAAAGGTGCATAATGCTAAACCATATAGCATTCCGGAACGAGAGTAATGGTCTTTCCTGATTATAACTGAAATCAATATGAAGGTACACATACCAAAGTAAATAAATAAATAAATAAATAAAATTAATTAATTAATTAATAAGCTATTATTACAAGTTTTTGAAGAAAAGAAAGAATACAAATCTATACCAGTAATTGGTTGTGGGTTTTTTTCTTCATTTTTTTTCAATTTTTATTTATTTATTTTTTTTTTTTTTTTTAATTTTTTATTGTTGTTGAAAATATCTATTTTAATTACATAATAAATTTAGGCTGAAGTTATCTCTCTATATAATCCAAAACAGTCATGTGGGAGAAATTATGACCTACTCAACTCACACGCATTTTGTTATTTAGAAGTCTCAAAACTGGACATATTAAAAGGTCATGGGAATCAAAATTCGTTAGCTTAAAACCTACGCATGGGAAACGTCAGACATTTGAATATAAAGTCTGGAATAAATACACTAAGCTTGATGTCCTTACATGGATAAAACGGAGAACCTAAAACGCCTACGCATTCTAATACAATGCAATACAGACTGAAACTTCACTAAGCTAAACGGTTTTATTCCTTAATATCTATAAGTACTGTTGTTATTGGGAGAAATGTTTAATCCCCCAGAGATATGTACCAAAACGACTCTTGTTTATTGTCTTAATGAGTGCATAGTTGATGGAAAACACGTACAGAAAAACCTGTATATATAGACCATTCATTGGGCTCATTGTATAAGGACTTTATAGATAGGACTGGCAATATTGTTATTGCGAGAAATGTCAAATCCCCAGAGATATGTACCAAAACGACTCTTGTTTATTGTCTTAATGACGATGAGTGCATAGTTGATGGAAAACACGTACAAAAACCTGCATATAGAGATCACTCATTGGACTTTATAAACATGTATATGGACTTTATAGACAGGTTGTCTTTATATAAAGGGTAATTTTGGTTGTATGGGGACATGTCAAATCCTCCCCAAGAGATATGTACCAAAACGACTCTTGTTTTAATGTATTAATGAGTGTATTAGATGGAAAACACGTACAGAAAACCTGTATATAGAGTCCATTCATTTGGACTATTATATATATATATATATATATATTGTGTACTTTATAGACAGGGACAGGGTGATATTGTTATTGGGAGAAATGTCAAATTCCCTAGAGATATGTACCAAAACGACTCTTGTTTATTGTTTTAATGAGTGTATTCGCTGGAAAACACGTCCGGTAAAACCTGCATATAGAGACCACTCCTTGACCTTTATACCGGTAGTCGTTATACAATGTATAGAGGACACTTCTAGTTGTTAAAAATGTCAAATCCCTATGGGATATGTACCAAAACGACTCCTGTCTTCATACACGAGAAACCTATTCAGTAACACATGTATATAAACACTATCCATGGAACTGAAGTAATATGAATTTTATAGACAGGTAGTCTTTATATACAAGATAATTTTGGTATTTGGAAAAATGTACTGAACATTGAACTGTTTAGAAATTCCGTTTACGATGCTATAACTTGGAAGTTCGCATCTGCACTTTATAGAATTTGCCCGTTTTCAAAGCTGTTTTTTTTTTTTAATTTTGCTTTAGGACTGTGGATATGGACCGGTTGATTGTGTTCAATTCCACTGTTGTGCCAAGCAAACTACTAGTATTAAAACGCATCAGTATTACAATTAAACTTCTGGCGTACTTTAACCAAACAAGTATCATGGATCGAAGACAAAAGGTAGTAATGTTTCATCGCTCAAATGATTCGGAGATAGAATAACAATTTAACATTATGCAAATGATGTTATTGTTTATTAAAATAATGTATGAAAACAGTGAATTTTTGTTTTTTAACAACACCTGGATAATGAATATGTTCAGATTGTTTATTTTTATGTAAACAATGGCGAATGAGCTTTGTATCATACTAAATGCAATGTTTATAACGCGATATTAAATATCCCAAGCACGTATCCATCATGACGAAATGATACGAAACATCAATGCATCAATCACCAACCTTTCAAACACCATATTATAGTTTCATTGTTACAATATTAGGACGTTTATGCGTTTTGGTATATCACAAACTTTCCGCGAGACACCTGTGTAAAATAAGTCGACAAATCAAACAATACTGTACAGTCAGTTGAAGTGCCAGATTTTTACCTTTTATTATGTTCGTAAGAATTGAATAAACCTGCCTTTGTTTCTTTATCAATCATACACAAACATACTTGTAACCACTGCGAAAGCTCAGTTGGTAGAGTGCTCACTCCGAAGGTGGGAGGCCGTGGGTTCGAACCCCGACTGTGTCTGGCCTAAGACTTGAAAGTGGGAAGTGACTGTTCTTTCGCCAAGCAATCGGCATTACAAGTGGAAGTAACGGTTCTTTCTGGTGGGAACTTAAAATAAACGATGTCCCGTGTCAAGGTAGACGTGGCACGATAAATAACTCTGTAGTATAATGCCATAAGCGTAAAACACAGGCAAAAAATCTGCACCTTCGCCTATTGCTAGCGACGTCTTGATTATAAGTGAAATATTCTTGACTGGGACATAAACACTATTACTCAACTCAAAAACATTTTTGTCAATGTTTAAATGCAAAGTAAAAACGTTGAAAACTAACAACATAAGTAAAGCATATTAATACCAATGTCATATACCATTTTTTTACTTTAATCATAAAATACATTATTGTCATATACCATTTTTATTGTATTTTATGATTCAATTTAAAAAATGGTATATGGCACAAACCAGAAAGTGAGGTCGTGGAAGCACCTCCTGTCTAGCAAGCTACACCCGTCAAAGAAAAATCATCAATTCGAGTGCATACTCTCTCGGTTTTTTTTCTGCAAAGATTGATTATATCTTGTATTTTAATTATCTGACATCAGACTAGATTTTTAAATCGTTTATTTTGTTTCACACAGCCATGAAACATGACACAATTTTCACTATTATGAGTCAATGAATTGCAAAATCATAAATATTACTATTGTTAAAACCCTTACATGGAAGACATCGCCTTTTATCCAACTTAATTTTTGATATATATTTTTCAAACAAACAAGGTCTAGGTTTACAAGAATGTTTTAATTAAGCCAATTTTATATAGCTCGGAAACAAAACGTTGTAGTTTGGATGATTTTACAAGAAAATGGCCATTTAAGTGCCCTAATCAATAAAAATGCACTATACAAAAGAATTATTTTGCCATTTCGGTAACATTAGCCGGCTAATTATCCAAATTAATCAAAATGGATTGATTTTCACATTTGATCTTTTTTGTAATTTCTGACGCTTGTCACCATAAATAGAACTTGACGGAAACATTTACGCTTGAATTAAATCAAATAAAATCCGACCAATTCCGGAAACGTGATCTGGGTCACGGGTTATTATACTCTTCTGTCTATAGAAATGGCTGTTACTGACCTTCAATCCGCAAGATTACAAAAACATTTGGCCAGTTCTGGAATCTTGTTTTTCACGCCCAGTTAAATGTACTTTAAGTTTTAGGTCGCATCAGCAATTTTTCAGCTATTCGCGACGAATACGTCTTTATTAATCTATGAACAAGTCTATGTATGCATGTGAAGTGCTAGTGTGCTTTGTGCTCTGCCTTGTACTAGCGCACACTCAGGGCGAGTTTAAGGTGCTGGCTCATCGAGTCAGTACGCTACAGACAAGTGTGCTACTCCCCCAGTCACATTATATTGACACCGGATGGACCAGTAAAGGCCAATGGCAAGGAAAATTCACTTTCCCACCTGTGATCTGATCTTGACTCGAACTCACAGCGGTTAGAGACCCTGGATTTGTAGACTGACGTCTTATCCATTAGAAACTTCCCGGCCTGTTGCCAATTAGTGGGAAAAGGTTACAGTATTATGCTACCAAAGGGCATAGTGAATGTAACATACGTTGTAAACTTCAAGACACTATACAAATGTCTCGGGGTATTTTAAATTTATAAATGGATGGCCGCCGGAATGGTACATATCCTTAATAGTAAAAGGAACACTTTGTGACGCACATTTTAAATCTAACGTAAAGAACAGCGATGTGATTAGTTTACTTACTAATGGAGATCTAAAAGACTTCAGTCGGCTTCCATGGCAATGAAGCTGTATAATTAAAAGTCAAAATGTTACATGCCATCTTAAGACATTTAAATGTATGGTTTCAAAGCAATTAGTTTGTTGACATTGGCGTACTTGAACTTTTTCGGTGTTGGTTGATGAACGTGTTTGTAATGCATAAGACGTTTACAATTTACTTGATACGTGTATTTGGTAGAGAGAGAGAGAGAGAGAGTAATGGGGTTTTACATCCCAGTCAAGAATGTTTCACTTAGATCGAGACATTTCCAGCTATAGACGAGGATGCAAACATTTGCTTGTGCGTTGCGCTATTGCCATTGCACAGCAAGGTTCTTTACCGTGACACGGGACGCCGTTTATTTTAAGTTCCCATCCGAAAGCACCATGACTTTCATTTCGTAATGCCGAGTGCTTGGTGAAAGAACAGCTACTACCCACTTTCAAATCTAGAGTCAGACACAGTCAGTGTTGGAACCCACAACCTCCAACTTACGGAGCGAGCACTCTACCAACTGAGCTACCGCAGTGGTTTGTATTTGTTTGAAATGAAATTAAATACAGTCAAACCTGTCTATAAAGGCCACCCAAGGGAACCAATAGAAGTGACCTTTATGAGCAGGTGGCCTTTATATACAAGTTCATATTATATGAATAAAGAACAATTGGGATACGATTCTACTGGCCTTTATAAGCAGGTGACTCTTATATAGAGTTGGCCTTTAAGGAAGGTTGGACTGTATTCGTTTTGTTATCGGACAGAAATGAAAGAAGTGAGTATTTTAATGCACTTATCCATAAAGCATAACGTAACATACAGAAAAAATACTTTTATTTATTATATTTCAGTGTATAGATTTATAAACTTTATGCTGTTTGTTTAAAATGTTATAAAATGGTATTATAATGTTTACCATTTAACTTTATTTAGAAAAATACAATAAAGCATTTATTTTCATTTTCTGAAATTTGACTTAACTTTCTGAAAAAGCTTCAAAGCATTTGTATTAATGAAAATAATTGGTTTGGCCTGAGTATCATATATCGTTTTGTAAGATTGATTAATGTTACAACATCAACATATTATTGGTTTGGCCTCAGTATCAGGTTGTGTATTGTACTATTGATTAATAAAACAAGATAAACATTAAATTGGTTTGTCCTGAGTATCATATAGCATTTCGTAATACTAAAATAATTTGACAACATCAACATTAAATTGTTTTGGCCTGAATAACATACAGCATTCCGTAATACTGAATAATTTAACAACATCGACATTAAAATTGGTTTGGCCTGAGTAACATATAGCGTTCCGTAATACTGAATAATTTAACAACATCGACATTAAAATTGGTTTGGCCTGAATAACATATAGCATTCCGTAATACTGAATAATTTAACAACATCGACATTAAAATTGGTTTGGCCTGAGTACTATAAAGTGTTTTGTAATATTGATTAACTTTACGACATAAATATTAAATTTGTTTGGCCAAAATATCAGATAACAGTTTGTAATACTAATAATATTACAGCATCAACGTTAAATTGGTTTGGCCTGAATATCAGATAGCATTTTGTAATACTGATTAATATTACAGCATCCGCAACGTTAAATTGGTTTGGCCTGAATATCAGATAGCATTTTGTAATACTGATTAATATTATAGCATCAACGTTAAATTGGCTTGGCCTGAATATCAGATAGCATTTTGTATAATTATATAATTTTACAATATCAACATTTAAATGGTTTGGTGTGAATATCGTACTGCATTTTTTAATATTTGATTAATGTTACAACATTAACATTAAATTGGTTTGGCCTGAGTATCCTATATTGATTTATTTTTCAAAAATCAACATTCAGTTGGTTTGGCCTGAGTATCATATAGCGTTTTAGAAACATTGATTAATATAGCCATTCGTAATATTTCAATTTTTCCAAAGAAAACAGATTACAATATTTCAGTAATAACATTAAGCTCTGCATGATGTTCTGAAATTTGATAGAATTTAATTTCTGTATACAATTATGTCTTTTATGTTCAATTTCTGCACCCAATACAACATGAATTGAATATATTTGATTGCTTTCAATGTCAAAATTGATATGACGTCTCTCATATAGATTATTGCTCAATACCTCATCCCTGGCAATGTCTAAAAACACACTGTGAAAGTTTTAAAACGTAAAATAGATATTTCCCCTGCAGAAATGCGAATTAAGCAATTATTACATTACAATAATGATACTTCGAAAGTAGAGTCGGTTCAATGCGGACAGTTTTTAAAACCAGCATTTCTTGGAAATATAGGTGACACGTGCTCATGTACTAGGGTAACTCATGAAATATGCTTTCTGATTTAATTTTTAAAACTGCGAGTCTTAAAACTGTTTTGAAAAATTGCTGATTGATTTAAACTATGCAACAAATAATATTTTTTAAAAATCTGTTTAAAACTGCTTTGAAAAGTAATACAGTTAAACTTCTTAACAAATATCAAAATATAATCCAACACGAATTGAATACTTTAATTGCTCTCAATGCCAAAATTGATTTGACGTCTGTCATCGATTATGGCTCAATACCTCATCCCTGGAAATGTCTGAAAGCACACTGTAAAAATTTTAAAACGTAAAACAGATATTACCCTTCAGAAATGCGAATTAAGCATTTATTTCATTGCAATAATGATACTCCGAAAGTAGAGTCGGTTCAATGCGGTCGGTTTTTTAACCATCAGTTCTTGGAAATATAGGTGACGAGTGCTCATTCACTAAATGTTCTGCATTTTAAAATCCGAGAGCCATTGTTCTTTCAACATTTAAAAAAAATTGTTTTGGGAAAAAAATTTATGTTTGGTCCTATACATTTTACAGTGTAATGCATTTTCTGAAATTTTCTTGAAAAAATTGAATTGCTTTCAATGCCAAAATTGATTAGACGTCTGTCATCGATTATTGCTCAATACGTCATCCCCGGAAATGTCTAAAAGCACACTGTGAAAGTGTTTTAATATGCAATTTTAGAGTTCCTAGTTTTAAAAAAATTATGAAAATGTCTAATAGACTTGAACTATACAACTTATAATATTAATCAAAAATATGTTTATCAACTGCTTTATAACAAATACAGTTCAACTTCTGACAAATATCATAATATTTTCGCACACAAATTGAAAATATCTTATTGCTTTCAAGGCTAAACTTGATTTGACGTCTGTCATCGATTATTACTCAATACCTCATCTCTGGAAATGTCTAAAAGCACACTGTGAAAGTTTTAAAACGTAAAATATATTTTTTCCTGCAGAAATGCGAAATAAACATTTTATTTCATTGCAATGATACTCCGAAAGTAGAAGGTTCAACGCGGACAGTATATTTAAAGCAAGCATTTCTTTGAAATATAAGTGACGAGTGTTCATGCACTAAATGTTCTGCATTTTAAAAACCGAGAGCCATTATTCTTTCAACATTACAAAATAATTGTTTTGGGAAAAAATTGATGTTTGGCACTATACATTTTACAGTGCAGTATATTTTCTGTGTTTTAATATGCAATTTTAGAGTTCCTAGTTTTAAAAAAAGTTATTAAAGTGTCTGATAGACTTGAAACCATACAACTTATGATATTAATCATAAATATTTTATCAACTGCTTTTAAACAAAATACAGTTCAACTTAACAAATATCAAAATATAATCCAACACAAATTGAAAATATTTGATTGCTTTCAAGGCCAAAATTGGTTTTACGTCTGTCATCGATTATTGTTCAATACCTCATCCCTGGAAATGTCTAAAAACAGACTAAGAAAGTTTTTAAAACGTAAAATAGATATTTCCCTGCTAAAATACAAATTAAGCATTTATTTAATTGTAATAATAATACTTCGAAAGTAGAGTCGGTTTCATGAGGACAGTTTTTTTAAACCAGCAGTTGTTGGAAATGTAGTGACAAGTGCTCATGTACTAAATTTTTTGTATTTGAAAAATTTTAAGAGCCCACTATTGAAATATATCGGTTTTTAAAATCTTTGATGAACGGATACTATACAATTTTACAGTTTTAACTGACAGTGGGCAAAAAGGTAAGAATTGTTCGTGTAATACACTTTCTATGTTTTAATGCTTTTAGAGCTACAAGTCTTAAAAAAGTTATGAAAAATGCCTGATTTAAACTTTGCAACTACTAAGGAATTATATTATTCAAAAATCTTTTTACCAACTACTTTTGAAAAGTGATACAGTTAACCTTCTTAAGAAATTTAAAATATTTTCACAAGTAAAATAGGGTTGACGTCTCTCGTCGAATGTTTGTCAATACCTCTTCACTGGGAATGTCTTAAACCACACTGTGAAAGTTGTTAAACATAAAACACATTTTTACATGCTGAAATGCAAATTAATCATTTATTTCATTGCGATGGTACTCCAAAAGTAGTTTTAAAAGACCAGTAGTTCTTGGATTTAGGTAATGAGTTCTCATATACTAAACTTTTTTTTGTAATTTTAAAACTGAGAGCTAGGGTCTATCAATGTTGAAAGGTTTTGAAATTATTTGATGACTTGGTCCTCACTAGTCTCTGGATAAACATAGACATGCAATACACTTTCTTTGTTTTAAGATTTTTAGACCCAAGAGTTTGAAAAACGTTCTGAAAATGTCTGATAACCTTGAACTATGTAACTGATTAATTATTCAAAAATCTTTTCACCACCTGCTTTTAAAAAGAGATACAGCCGACGTTATATTGAAAAAGGATGGTAGTACCTTTTATATTACATATATTACAATTTTACGCCCAGGCCTTGCAAGATTGACGAATAGCAATAAAATAAAATCTTGAAATCACAGTTAAGGTAATTCAGAAACGATAAAAAGATAGGAGTGGGGGTGGGTAGTAACGACGTTTCATGTACAAGTCAAGATGCTTCCACTTTTATCGATGCGGTCAGTACTAACCTGAGTGTCCGGAGAAAATCATGAGAAAATATTCTCACTCTAGAATTTGTCCCCAGTTGGATTTAAAACCTAGGGGGTGAGGGGCATTGTGATTCGCAACCCGGAGATTCAGGCCATTTGGTCTCTGAGGACCCTAATTCAAGAAGCAAGAAGTAGCCGTGTGCTAAAACCGGTTATATAAGAGAAAATTCAGAGGAACGAACACTCCATTACACATTTGAAATAACGAAGGAATGATTATTGATTTTCCTATCGTCAAATTAAATGCAAATTGCTCTTAGTAAAACAAAAACGACATTTTATCACCGCTATGCTGTTAACAGATAAAATTGAATTTTAAAAATTCAAGGATTTCGATTTTTTAGAATAAATAGCTAATTGATTACTGTTTTGTTGCTTAGTTACAAATTTTTAGAGTGAAATTGACAAGTTATTTTGACAGTTTTCACAAGCGCATTACTGGTAATAGATGTGTCTACAAGAAAATTTGATTTTTAAACGAAAGGAATAGGGCTTTGTTGATCACCTAAGTCACATCAATGGGGTTTGTTGCTTTCCTACTTGATCAGCAACCTTAACGTTTGTGTCGGATGTTTTGGAAATCGTTTATGCCGCGAATTCCCGGAATAACGCCGTTTTACGGGGAAACGTGAATTGATGTCATTCCCTTTCGTTCTTAAAATGTTAAGAAGCACCACGTATTGCAGCATGGAACCACATTTACATAGAAGTTTTTCTTCAAAAATGCATTTTAACAATATCTATATTACTCTTCTATAGATTGCTGTAAATGATGGTAATTAAGGTATTTTGCCCCTGAAAAACCTACCTTAGGTCCGGTTTACCAATTCGTCTAATTTGGTAGGACTTTGTAATTTGGGATTGATTATTGAGCACTTGCCATAAGGAATTTACCTTTTGAAATATTTATTGTATCAGCTTGTATGTTCAAAACAATAACATAAAAATAACAATTCAGTCACAAACGTATTTGAGGATAGAGCATAGCTACATACTGTATGTCTTTAAGAATTGTGTCATATACTATTGTAGCAACTCCTAATGAAGTCCAACGCCTATGGACTCCAGACTGTATTAGGCGTCGGATTCATTGGGAGTTTTTAAATACATGTACCATATTTGAGTGTACTTTATGATTAGATTTATTGAAAACTGATATATGACAATTGTCTAAAGTTTGCGTCTACGAATCACACAGCCTCCAACTGAGAAGTTTACAAACTAAATGAATTAATACATTGTTTGATTAAGGCGTAACCTACATTATTTATAAAACAAGGAATTTAAAATGGTGTCTTGTTTCATTGGCATTTTTGTTTTCAGGTTACCATTGCTACATTTAACTGCATGCGTGTGACATGCGATGTACAATCGGGTGATCTGCAGAACTACAGACCTGTCGAAAGTTTATCACTAAGATAACGAATTAGTGATGAATAAAAGCTCATCACGGTTTCTATCTCCCGGCAGCTTTTCGGCTATTTGGTATCCATATCTCGACCACTTGGCAGCCGAGGTCGGCTCCACTACGTCAGCACTGTGTTAAACTTTCGACAGGTCTGTTCTGTATGTGAAGCAATCACCAACCACGTACAACATTGACCTGTCCGTTCGACCTTTCATCACGAATACCCATATAAGATGATCCACCATATATATATATATATATTTATATATATATATGGGGGGTCGCAGTTAAAACATTTATAATGTTTATTTATAATAATTAATACATGCGTTCCTTGTACATAAATTCATTAGTTCACAATAAGTATTTAAATTTGAGGTCAAGTGGACAGGTAAAATGTGTATGCCTCTATGTGTCCGCCAGAGAGCACCATAAGAAGAATGGTTGGTTGATTGGTTGAATGTTGCTTAACGTCACATAAGCAATTTTTCAGCTATTCGCGACGAGATCTATTTTATTAATATCTATATGGATTAATCTATGAACAATTTTGTGTATACATGTGAAGTGCGAGTGTGTTTTATGGTCTGCCTTGTACTAGCGCGCACTAAGGGCGACTTTAAGGTGCTAGCTCACAGAGTCAGTACGCCGCAGACAAGCATACCACTCCCCCAGTCTATTAAACTGATACCAGGTGAACCAGTAAAAGCTAACAGCAAGGAAAATTCACTTCCCAACATGTGGGCTGAGCGGAGTTCGAACTCACAGCGGTGAAAGACCCTGGATTTGTAGACTGACGTCTCATCCATTAGGTCACCGCAGCCTCCCATAAGACGGACAATATTTTATTTTATTTTATTATAACTGAGTTTTTTACCTGTCGTTATAATGTCGCAAGTAAGTTAAAACCAATTAGAAAAACGGTATGGTTGTCAATAAAAAGTACAATATTTTAGTTTATAATCGACATTTTTATATGTTATATAACCATGACGTCAGTTACAAAGTAATTTGAAATCCATTAGTGAAAAGTGAGCGTCAATAAAATAAATAAAAATTGTTTTTTGTGAAATCAAAACCTAGTTTAATGCAATTAATTTTTTGGAAAATACGACAGGTAATTAGTTTCTTTAAAATAATTATATGATTAAAATTAATTGTCATTTGAAAATTTATCCGTGTTATTTTATGGACGTATTTTAATGAACATTCGATGTCTCAGTGAGTGATATATGCATGTACCTTTGCATGTAAGCAGCCCATATAAACACATCAAATAATATTTATGTGTCTATAGTCAATCATCTTTGGCGAGTCTAAATCAGAACAGACGAGTCCACTGGAACCTGTCATTGGATTCAATTGGATACATGTATATAAAAAAACTAAAATCTTTATCTGATCATGTTTTTCCATGTTCTTGTAGCTTGCCCTGGTAGCCGGTCAGTAATAGCCCTCCATCTTTCAGCATATATTAACTGGGCGGAATAAACTTAACTCAACGTCACTACTCCTTATAACCGTCATTGCAATAGCCCTCCACCTTTCAAGATCTTACCCTCTGAAATACTCTCAACTGAATGTAAAACACCACAATTTCACCCAACTTTAATGATAAGTAACACAGATGTACAAACATTGATCACCAAGCAAATTCAGTGAATTGGGATCCTCCGCCAGCAGGTTCTTATTTTCTGTGATTTGCACTTATGTTCAAATGACCATAGCTCCGAGGAAAATTAGCAAACCAACTCGGGTTAATGATATGCGCATCCCCTATGCATGTTTATATTTTACACAAAGTTTCGTGAAAAAGCGTTTCATAGTTTTGGAGAATTAACGCAGACAAGAATTTCGGGCGGAAGGGAGAAAGGACGGACGGGAACTCGAATTTTTATATCCCCTTTTTCAAAAAAAATAACGTTGATGTTGATTTGTAGGTTAATTTAAGACATTTCTGTTTGTTTTATTTTGACGTTGATTTCGCCATTGAAATATCCCCCTTTTTCTTAAAAGATGTAGATTTGTAGGTTAATTTAAGATATTTCTGTTTGTTTTATTTTGACGTTGATTTCGCCATTGAAGTTATTTTGGAACCGCTTGTGAAACTATTTTTCTAGGTGAATTGATTTTGCAGATTTTTAAGAATCTTATGACCGACTTTTTATGACTTCTTCTTAATGTCAAACAATCATATATATTTGTGATTACGAGTATAAAATATCACTTTCAAACAAACAATGAATTGTTCTATTTCAACACCAGAAAAAAATCTAGTCTATGGCAAACAGTATGCTACAAATAACTCTTCATTACGAACAAAATAGATGAAAGTTGTACGCCTGGCAATTAACAGTCTATTTTCCCTTCTAATTTACTTTTGTTGTAATAGATTCTTAAACAAGTGAGTGAGAGATATGGAAATTATCATTCATGAACTATTTTGTTTTTGTTTTTGTTTTTTTTTTTCGAATTTTCATTCAATGTTTGTTTTCAGTCAGACATGGCAAAATCTGGAATGGAGCGCCACTTGAGTATTTTCTTTAATTACATGTTTATGAGTTAATGGGTTGCATTTAAATTGTAAGCATTCAGAGGCACCTTACCACTTGGTGCTCGATCCTGGTTGATCGCAAGTGAGAAAAAGGTTGTTTATTGTCATAGGGCTTTACTGATTGTCATAAGACTTTGCGGAATGGTTCGACAGCAACAAAATGGAGTGGACGCTCTGCGATGTTTGTCTACAACAGTTTTAAAACGGATAATAAATACTTCCATATAACTCACGCGCCACAAGAACCCGTGTTTAGAGGAATAAGAAAAAGTATCTCTTCGCTAACAATTGAACAATTGCAGATTTGACGTAAAGCAGCTGTGTTACATTCAACCAGCAAAAGCAACCTAATTTGCCAGTTTTCAGAGTTTTTTCTTTGCTTTTGGGATTTAGATTTGGACATGGATTGGTATGTTTGTGTTTGATAACTACTTTTACTAAGCGAGATTTAAATTACACCTCAATGTTATTCACTTTCTGACATACTTAACCTAGAAGTACATTGTAATTCCATTAGTGAAAACGCACTCTTATGTAAACACAAAGGATATACATGTATTGATAATTGTTAAGAAAAACCGGAAGAAATCAAAATTGTAATCTATGCAGAAAGTTGTAGATCGTTGAACTTGTGCTAATTTGAATATTTTTACATTTTGTAGAGGCATTATAGGAAACACAATATATGGTATGTCATGATAAATGAGAACGATGTTAGTAGAAATAGGAGATTATATTTCCATATTAAGTATAATCCCGGAACTGAAGATTGATAAATGTAACAATTATATTGAAATATTGAAAATTATTTACATAAATTAATACTTATAAGCTTTATAGGAAAAGTGGAAGTTAACGTGGGCTTCTTATTTACATCTATTTGATGCTATTCTGACTTCCATGTCATTTCCAGGGATTACAATTAGCAGGCTTCAGTAACACATGGGACATAAAAAATTGGTCTGGATTCCTAAATTTTATAAACTACTACATCAATTTTATTTCTGCATTTTGAGCAAAACTTTGAAACTGGCAAATTAAGGTAATTATGGTAATTAAGTGAGACAAGGTACCTTACTCTTCTGGAGCACATGGTCTCACTTAATTACCATAGTTACCTTAATTTGCCAATTTCAAAGTTTTTTATTTTGCTTTGGGGCCATTATTTGAACATCGATTGCTATGTTTGTTTGTCTGTTGTTGTTGTTTTTTTGGTTGTTTTTTTTTTTTTTTGGGGGGGGGGGGGGGTTAAAGGGTTAAAGTCGTCCAGTGACATTAAGGTAGGTTCAAAAACTTTGATAAGGGAACTTTGACCAAGATAACATTGATAAAAGTTAATGTGTTTTTATACTGTCAAAGCTTTGGGATTAGTTTTGGAACGTTGAATGGGTAAAGTAGACCGGAGCAACCCGAGAAATCCGTCTACATTTTGACAACTTTTATGACGAATGGCTCAAACTTTCAGGTTTAGTTTTGGGACGTTGGATGGGTAAAGTAAACCGCAGCAACCCGAGAAATCCGTCTACATTTTGACAACTTTTATGACGAATGGCTCAAACTTTCAGGTTTAGTTTTGGGACGTTGGATGGGTAAAGTAAACCGGAGCAACTTGAGAAATCCGTCTACATTTTGACAACTTTTATGACGAATGGCTCAAACTTTCAGGTTTAGTTTTGGGACGTTGGATGGGTAAAGTAAACCGGAGCAACTTGAGAAATCCGTCTACATTTTGACAACTTTTATGACGAATGGCTCAAATAGAAATACAGTACAAAGCTGTCGAAATTAAAACACTAAAATCAAGAATAAGTGTCAAAACGACAGCTTTTCTCGGCCCGTAATTAGTTATATTTTACTACTACTACTGTTTGGACGTTGTTATCTAATTCTTGGCAGCTTTTCTGTGACTAGCTATCAAATCTCGGCCATCCGGCAGCAGAAATTCTACTCGTTCTCATTAGATCACTGTGAAACTACCGACCGATATGATATGTGTATACATGTGGAAGAAATTGAAATGCAGCTGTATTGAATCCTTAGCCATTTATTGACGATTAAGATTATTTTATTTATATTTTATTAATTTTAAGTCTGGTTTGTTTCAGTGCTTTGAGTTTACAAACGCAATTACAAATGCAAAATAAATCTTGTATTTTTACAGACGGATCAGAACAGCCAGTCTAATTACATTATAAATTATGATGAAGCGATCGTAGCACTTCTTTAATCAATGCAGTACAGAGCTGCCTGAAGTTTAACACTGAGCTAACGAAACGAGTCCAAACTCGACTGTCGAGTGTCAAGACATGAATAGCTAGTGGCCAAAATGAAGTTCGAGAGATAGATGGCAGCTGTTGAGACATAGCTAAATTGGAGCCATGATGATCTGTCGATTTAGGCACCAATTCGTTTCCTTAGCGATAAACTTTGGACAGGTCTGTGTTGTATATTGTAGAAAAACTTACAATACAGACCTGTCGAAAGTTTAAGACTGTGTAAAGGCTGTCGAGTGTTTGGATATGAATGTATAGTGGCCAAAATGAGCTACAGAGAGATAGATAGCAGTTGCTGAGATAAACCTAAATAGAAGTCGAAATGAGTGCCGATTCGGCACCAATTCGATAGCTTAGTGTTAAACTTGGGACAGGTCTGTACCATAGCTATCATTGTAGAAAATGCACAACACAGTACAGACCAGTCGAAAGTTTAACACGATGCTAACCAAAAGGAGTCGAAGCTTGGCTGTCGTGTGTCGCGATATGGATAGTTAGTGGCACAAATGAGCTGCCGAGAGATAGATGGCAGCTACCGATATATAGCGAGATAGGAGCTGAAATAATTTGCCGATAATGGCACTAATCTGTTTGCTTAGTGTTAAACTTTCGACAAGTCATTCTGTAGCAATATTGTTGAAATGTACAGTATAGTACAGACTTGTCGAAAGTTTAAAACTGCTAACGAAAAGGAGTCGAGACGGATAGCTGCCAAAATGAGCTGCCGAGAGATAGATAGCAGTAGCAGATATATATTTACAATTACAATATCGTTGCTTCAATAAAGTATTTGACATCGACTATACTTTGCAACTTCATAGCGACATTGCTCTACGCACAGACCTGATGACGTCAGATGTCACATGCTCTCGTTGACTAACAGGAGACGACCCATTTTTATGAGAAGGTTTCAAAATTGTTTTCAAATTAACATGGAAAATGTGAGATGGCAATAAAATTATTTTTTTAAATATTGTAAATGTAAGAAATAAGATTATTTTCCAATGTCTTTATGAACTTGCAAAGTTTAATGGGCTGTCTCAAATTCGCCCTTTGTGCAAAAATATGAGACAGCACATTATACTTTGCAAGTTCATAAAGATATTGGAAAATTACCTTGTTTCTTAAATAGTTTAATAGGAGTTGAAATGAGTTGCTGATTCGGCACCAATTCGTTAGTTTAGTGTTAAACTTTGTACTGGTCTGTACTGAAGCATTATCGTAGAAAATGCATAAATCACCTATACATAAATTATGAATCTTGCTGTGACAGCAATATCCGATATTACAGACATTGTCAGTACAGTATTCAGAATGTCGTAAAATTATTTTGTAGTACATGGTAACCTAGCTGTGACAGCAATATCCGAGATTACGGACATTGTCAGTACAGTATTTAGAAGGTCGTAATATCTAGTTTGTAGTACATACGTGTGCCGTCGTATTCGTGTTGATAAGCATGACTGTTTGTTGGTATATTGGTTGTGTATTCGTTTTAAAAAAAAGCCTTAACCTTGCTTCATATATTTTTTAAATCAAAATCAACAAAAAAAAAAACACTAATCCATGTCCAGATCACAATCCCAAAGTAAGGTATAAATGAAAAACAAACATACAGTCAAACCTGTCTATAAAGACCACCTAAGGGAACCAGTAAAAGTGGCCTTAATGGGCAGGTGGTCTTTATACTCAGGTTCAAACAATATGAATAAAGAACAATTGGGATATAATTCTATTTGCCTTTATAAGCAGGTGGTCCTTATATAGAGGTGGCCTTTCAGGCAGGTTGGGCTGTACTAATCCATGTCCGAATCACAATCCAGTAGCAAAGTAAAAACTTTTGACAAGTTAGGTTAGACACGTGAACTTCCACCAGGGCATTGAGGCAGGGTGCTCCGAAAGGGTAAGCATTTCCTTTTTAGCTAGCTGCACCCACCACCTCGAAACTGACGAAAGTTAAGCACGTTAACTTCCACCAGGGAAGTGAAATAAGACCGAGTATAAAGAGAATTTGTTTCTATGTACGTTGTGATGGTAATTTGAAAATAAAACAATGGTAACATGTGACGTCATAGATAGAATTATTCATTCATACGCATATAATTATATAATATTTTGTGCTTCATATAAATTGTCTAAAATTGATTTCAAGCAAAGTAAAATATGAAGTTCTTTAAAAAAGAAATCAACTTTCCCTTACTAATCAAGTAAATTTTATGCACTTAAAGCATACCAGATGCATAAAAGCGCTAGATCAAATAACAAAATGAACGTTTTTGTCTGTCGTTTTCTATTGAAATACATTTTTCCTAGGTTAACTAAATTCTATTTTGTTCAAAATATATCAATGATTTTTAAAAAAATTGAAAAATTATTTTATCGCCATCCAAAAGTAATCAATGCATTCACTATCCTCAATTTTGAATTTGTTTAAATTACAATTGGCGCATGCGCTTTTATCTGATTAACGCTCAGTTTTCAGGGGATGGACAAATCCAAAACGGGCTGCGTTTTATGTAGTCCCTAAGCACTCAAAGACGATTTTATCCTACTTTTAGCTAAAAACGTCCATTTGGCTCATTTAGTTGATGGAGCAGAAACGTGTAATAGGCCAATAAATTCGCAAGTTATAAGGAATACATCTAATAAATTAAGTGTTGTTTATATATAAAATCCTATATAATTTTAACCGAGTTTTACTTCGTAAATAAAACCTTAGCTACTTTGCTGAGTACACGTTAAATGTTCGATTAAGGTGATTGTCGCAATTAAGCTTATTTTACGGCCTTTTTACGATAGTCGTAATGTTGCGTTTTAGCGACGCTTGGGAGTCCATGTAGTTTTGCATATATGAATGGAATAATGTTTTAAAGTAAGATATTATAGTACCATATATCGTGCAATAAAACTCAAAGAATTGCTGGTTCTTGTAGAAAATGCATCTAGTTTTCGAATTTCAATGTATCGTCGACTTATTTCCTATTTTTAATCACATAGTTTTTGTAGATTTGTTAACAATCTTTTATAATACTTAAGATTCCCATGTATTCGAATTTAGTGCAAAAAATTAACATATTAATGTATATTTAATTAAAAATAAAAAACACTGCATATTCTATCACTCCGCATCAACTCATGTTTCGATTGATCCTTGCGATTGAAAGAATTGGGTGACCATGATTGCTGCAAGCTTATATCAGACGATGCCATTGATACAATAATAAGAAATATTCCACTGAATATTCACTATGGTGGAATACTTAATTTGAAAACCACAAAATATTGGCTATAATGAGCTATCGTAGTTTTCTATAAAATAGTTACAACAAAAACGAAAATAAGAGATATGGCACCTATCCTATTTTCGGTGTTTTATATGCAGTTTTAAGCAGATTGAGTGATATTTACTTACATGAGTTATACTTGATGTTTATAAATATGATTGATGATCTTGTACTAGTGTTATCGGTCAACATTGTATACATTTATATCAATTTGCCATGGAATGGTTCATACGATATCCTTTATATCACACCTTAATCAAACAAACCAATCCATGTCCAAATTACATTCCAAAAAGCTCAGCAAAATTTTTGAAAATAAACATGTTTCATCAGCGAGGTGAGACCGGGTGCTCCGGAATGTTAAACACAAATATACCAATATTTAACTAAATTACATTCCAAAAAAGCAAAGCATAAACTATTTTAAAAATGTCAAGGTAAGTAATTTAAACACGCCGTAAATTTAACGTCTACTAGCGAATCAAGGTTTGATGCCCGGGAAGGGTAAGCACATTCTGTTATGCCAGCTACACCCGCCATATGTAAAATCAAAATTGAGAATGAAAGAACATGGAACTATGGAACGTCAAATATATCCAGGATATTATTGGGCACATTACCATTGCAAAACACGAACACAAGAAAACTTGTCATGTTAGCTTATAAAATTTAAAATCAAAAATGTATGTTATCGGTTATCATTATTTACTAGTTGGGTAAAGTGCTGGCTTTGTAATTGGGAGGCCGTGGGTTGAAACCCCGATCGGGTCTGACCCAAGATTTGAAAGTGGGTAGTGATTGTGGGTAGTGATCGCCAAACACTCGGAATCACGAAATGAAAGTCTCGGTTCTTTCGGATGGGAACTTAAAATAAACGAGGTCCCGTGTCACGGCAGGCGTGACACGATAAAGAACTCTGCTGTAAATTGCAGCGCAACGCACAAGCAAAATTTCTGCAACTAAAACTGGCGACGTCTCGATATAAGTGACTGGGACGTTAAATACCATTACTCAACTCAACCCCAATAGAATATATATCATAATATTGGAATTTATATACACAAGATCGGTTATAACAGTTGCAACTCATCTAACTTGATTGATGATGCTATATGCGTTCTGTCGGTCAAAATTGTGTACATACATTTATAACAATTTGTCAAAACTCGGTTTATATGATATTCATTATCGATTTTACCTATATTTTGAAATTTAACTAGAGCAATCTCTTGAGAGATAAATACCCCGTCCACAACATTTCCTTATTGGACCAAATCTTAGAGTTCACATCGTGACCTTAAGATTTGACCTACACGCTTGAATTTCCTATGCGACTTGTTGGTAAACGTTTGTTCTAAATTTGATCATAATTTATCTAGAGATATGGAGGCTATGTTGAATACGGAGCGGATCTACATACGATATTGAGAAAGGTCCGAATGTTGTTCCCTCCTATAAACTTCACGGGGGGGGGGGGGGGGGGAGCGGTAGTGAGGGGTAATGGGGGCCGAGTAGTCTAAAGCACCGGATTGCGGAAGCGCTTCTATTCGAATTCCACTCGGGGAGGATCTTAATGTAAGAAAGGTTGATAGGCCGTTTGCCAAAAGGTCGGTGGTCTTCTCTGGGCACTCCGGTTTCCTCATCGTCTCGGAACTGACCGCCTTGATATAAGCAAAAAATCTTGACTGAGGCGTAAAACATCATTACTCCAGTCTCCACAAAAAGTTGCAATATTGTGTTCATGCCATTATTAACACCCGCTGTAGCAACTCATGAAGTCCAATTTATTGAGCGAGAGGAACTACATTGAGGGTAGTACTTTCGACGCTAATGAAGTCATTGGGCGTTGAATTTCATTCGGAGTTGCTACAATGCGTAATGGATAAAGCTAGTGTTTGTGTTTCTGGTCTGACTGTTAATGGATTCCGTAATGTTAAGTAAACTGCATCTATCTATCATATTTTTGTATTTTTTGCAAGTCATTTTCACC
This sequence comes from Anadara kagoshimensis, assembly GCA_021292105.1. Lineage (NCBI taxonomy): Eukaryota > Metazoa > Mollusca > Bivalvia > Arcoida > Arcidae > Anadara > Anadara kagoshimensis. The sequence continues at coordinate 32,213,660 of CM037875.1, read as the reverse complement.
AACAATTACATTTGATAAAAGTTGTGATTGATGACTTGGTACTCGTTTATCGGTCATCATTACGTACATAGATATATATTTGCCAGAACACGCTATATTCTATCTCTTTACGACTTTACTCACAGTAAATCTAAAACAAACATACCGGTCCATGTTCAAGTCACAATTCCAAAAGCCAAAGTAAAAACTTTAAAAATTAAACACAATCATACCGGTCAAAGTTAAAATCACAATTCGAAAGCGAAGTAAAAATTTTGAACTAGCAAATTAAGTTAAACACTTGAACTACCACCAGGAAGTGAGACCGGGTGCTCCTGAAGGGTAAGCACTTCCTGCTTGTCTAGCTATCTACAAATAAGAAGAACCACACACGTACCTGTTTACAGTTAAGAATAGTCTTTTTTTAAAGATTTTTTTTTCAAAATACAGTAAAAATAAACACACGTTATATGTTTGCAATTTGTTTTTTTTCTGTATTACTTCATTGTCAAGTAAAAGGAAATAAATAAAAGTTTTCAACCGATTAATTTGAACATGGATTGGTATGTTTGTTTTTGATTATGCAACTCAAAGTTACTGTTGATCGATTGTCTATTTGCCGAAATACAAGAATCTCATACTTTCTAAAATCAGTTTCAATCCATTTACAGTCACTGATAAATAGAGAAGACACTTGCATATTGGCTTGATAGCGTTTACGTCCCAGTCAAGATTATTTGACTTATATCGAGATGGACACTATCATTCATGCAGACGGTGAAGGCAACTGCAGAGCCGCGATATACATGTAAGTCGATGCATTTCATGTCCACAATATGACTTTTCCACTAAAAATCATTACCGCATAAAAAAACACATTTTTCGCATTCCGCATTTTTTAATTTTCATTGCTTATCCCTTTCTTTGACCAGAATCGTTGCTCCTAGCTCATTATGTGGAGGAGAGTTTTGTGTTTAAGATAAAATAAATTATCTGATGTTGTTAACATTAGTAAACAACTAAAACAAACATACCAATCTATGTCCAAACCACAATCCAAAAAGCAAAGCAAAAACTTCGAAAACTAGGAAACCTAGTTGGACATGTAAATTTCCACCAGGAAAGTGAGACCGGATGTTCAGGAAGGGTGACCACTTCCTGTTTAGTTTGTGTAGAAATCAAAATTGATAACGAACGTATTTCTCTTGTAAAGCGTTGGCAGTGAAATACAAGCGCATTTATGTTGTACAAGCCTATGGAGAGCTGAGGCATAAAGTACTTCAAGCTGCAGAATGGTGATTCTAAGTAGAATACATTATAAGTAAGTATATACTAAAACGCTACTAATGTAATACAAGCATGTATGCTGCTTAAGCTTATGGAAAGCTGGAGCATTAACGGATTGAATGGAACTTAAAACGTTTCCAGTGCAATACAACATCATGCGTGTTTTGCAAGCTTGAGGCTTAAAGTAGTTTAAGCTGAATAAATTTATGATTATTGACCTAAAATAAACCAGTCTGTGTCCCGCCTAGCATAACAAAAACATCTTCCAATCTGAATAATAAATAACAAAAATCAGTAGAATTAAGACCAACATATCAACCATGATGTCTTTCAAACACGCCCTAGATTATTTTAAAATCGGTTATCAGTCTTCTCATAAAAACGATAACTGTTCGACATTACGAATAGCTAGCTAGCTCTGAGCGTCAATGGCTCGCCGACTGCTTTACTTTTTTTTTTGAAAATATCGAACAATATTATTAATTGTGAATTACAAATGTATAATAGATGTTCTTCTTTCTATTTTCAAAAAAAATATTAAATCTTTCTCGAGATATTGCATACGAGAGTGTTTTTTTTACGACTTTGCCAATGAAAAACGGATATTTATCGTATTGGCAGGTGAATTGAAAAAAACGAAATTTCAGAAAATGTAAGCAGTCAATTTTGTTCTAGTAACTGTTCAACAATTTAGAAAGAATGAAGTGGACTGTTGGAATAATTCTGTCCCCCCCCCCCCCCCCCTCCTGTATTTCAGTTATGTCGAGGTAGTCAGTTTTGGAATAGTGGTGGAATTCAGAGTGTAAGGGGGAAAACCAACCGACCTTCGACAAGCAAATTCAAGATCTTTCGAACGCCAAGATCTCCCCGAGTCGGATAAAATTAAAACTAGGCGACGTGACCCGTTTTAAAATTTAAAATTTAAGAAGCAGATGCTTTTAATGAACAATGTAAATCTGACAACATTATATAATGTTTCCTAGGTTAATGATAATGTTTTTTTTTATTTTATAATTTAAAAAATGGTATATAAAAGCTAATTAGAAACCCTGAACAGTGGCATATCTTTACATCTTGTACCAGTAATGGATCATTATCTAAGTCAGGTTATAATTAGTATGTAGTTCTTAGAAATTTTATTTGTAACAACGCGGAAAATAAATCTTATTTAATACATTTATATTCATTTGAAACCAGGAAGTGAAATTCAGAAAAAAAACATACCCGGAAATGAAATATGGATTATAAATCACCAATCGTCAGCTTAAGGTTCTATAACATGAATATCCAATAGTGGATTTCAAAGAATATTTGAAGACGTTTTGACAGAAATTGTTCATTTAATTTGTTTATGTTTCCAGAAGCATGAATTTTTAATAGGGCATATATGGATTTTAAAGAATATTTGTATATGCTTTGAGAGAAATTGTTCATTTAATTCATTTGGTGTTTCCATAAGCATAAATTGTGAATAAGACATATACATTACAGACCTGTCGAAAGTTTAACACTAAGATAAGTTAAGATAACAACTTGGTGACGGGTACCTAGCTTATTCCGACCCTTCGTTACCTATACTTCGGCAGCTGTGTAACAACCCCTAATGATTTCCAACGATTGAGACTCTATACAAGAAGTCTTTATGTATTACAAAATAAAATTATTCTCAAAATTAAACAACTGTATTTGACGTTTCGTCTGAAGCCTTAACCTTTGGACTTCATTAGGCGTTTGACTTCATTAGGAGCTGCTACACAGCTGCAATATGTCATCTCTCGGTAGTGTTTCAGTCATTATTAATCCATATCTAGCCCACTCAGTAGGCAAGTTTCGGCACCTTTAAGCTTAAACTAAAACCTAAACTTTCGACAGGTCTGTACTGTACATGCTACAATTGTAAGACATGTCACTTTTCACCAGGGAAGTGATTCCGAGTGCTCCGACGGGGTTATCATCAAATGCAAACATACCACTTCATGTACAAATTACAATCCCAAAAGCAAAATAAAATGAACAATTAAGTTTAACACGTGAACGTCAACAAGAGAAGGGCGGAAGGGTAAATGCGTGTTTAACTAGCAACAACTGCCACGCGTGAAATCAAAATTGAGAATGAAAGAAACAAGCAAATATTTCAGGATAATTTTGGATAAAGACACGATTTCAGAATTCATTAATATAAAAAACGTCAATTAAATACTATCTAAAACCTGATTTTAAAGTTAGATTAAGACATCTCTTTAAATTTGAGTGACATAAAACTAGACTGGTTGTTAGATTTCTCAGTTTTCATATCTAATGTTAGATTTCTCAATTTTCATATCTAATGTTAGACTTCTCAGTTTTCATATCTAATGATAGATTTCCCAGTTTTCATATCTAATGTTAGATTTCTCAGTTTTCATATCTAATGTTAGATTTCTCAGTTTTCATATCTAATGTTAGATTTTTCAGTTTTCATATCTAATGTTAGATTTTTCAGTTTTCATATCTAATGTTAGATTTCTCAGTTTTCATATCTAATGTTAGATTTCTCAATTTTCATATCTAATGTTAGACTTCTCATTTTTCATATCTAATGTTAGATTTCTCAATTTTCATATCTAATGTTAGATTTCTCAATTTTCATATCTAATGTTAGATTTCTCAATTTTCATATCTAATGTTAGTTTTCTCAATTTTCATATTTAATGTTAGATTTCTCAATTTTCATATCTAATGTTAGTTTTCTCAATTTTCATATTTAATGTTAAATTTCTCAATTTTCATATCTAATATTAGATTTCCCAGTTTTCATATCTAATGATAGATTTCTCAATTTTCATATCTAATGTTAGATTTCTCAATTTTCATATCTAGTGTTAGATATCTCAGTTTTCATATCTAATGTTAGATTTTTCAGTTTTCATATCTAATGTTAGATTTTTCAGTTTTCATATCTAATGTTAGATTTTTCAGTTTTCATATCTAATGTTAGATTTCTCAGTTTTCATATCTAATGTTAGATATCTCAGTTTTCATATCTAATGTTAGACTTCTCAGTTGTCATATCTAATGTTAGATTTCTCAGTTTTCATATCTAATGTTAGATTTCTCAATTTTCATATCTAATATTAGATTTCTCAGTTTTCATATCTCATGTTAGATTTCTCAGTGTTCATATCTAATACCGAGCTTTGCTACAAGGAGGAATTATTATTATTAAATAAATTATTAATAGGCAAACAATTCTGACCTGTTCGCTTGACCTTTAATCTAAATATTAGAGATCAGGGACCAGTTGTTCGAAGCTTGATTAATTTAATCAGCAATTAACGCCATTAATTTAAAACACCAATACATGTAAAACTTAATATATCATTATTCAATCAACAGTTTTAAATCATTTTGTTTCAATTTGTGACATTCTATTCATTTTTCATGTTTTAAACAAAAACTTCACAAAATATTTGATACAATGCAAAAATAAAATTTTCACTAACCAATTCAAACTAACCAAGCTTCGAACGACTGGGCCCAGTGCATTATGTAATAAGGAACATAGATGTTTGTTTGGTCTACATCATGGTAAATGTACATCATTTATTTATTATCTGCAAATTGCAACACTACCTACCCATGTACAACAAAGTGGACTTTATGGGCATGCGGTCTTTATATACAGGTTTAAATAATATTAATAAAAAACAATTGGGATACAATTCTACTGGCCTTTATAAGCAGGTGGCCCAGATATAGAGGTGACCTTTAAGGCAAGTTGGACTGCACTGGGTGGACCATCGTATATGAATATTCCAAATAAAAGGTCAAGCGGAGAGTTCAATGTTGTTCACAATACAGTAGTTATTTACTAAACATTTTCATAAGGAAGTCATTATTATTAACAGAAATCTGAAGCTAACACGAACAGTACAGACCTGTCGGAAGTTTAACACTGAGATAATAAAAATAAGCCGAACCTCAGCTACCGAAATATGAAAAGCAGTGGCAGAAAAACTGGAGAGCGATTTGTAGCAGATGGCGAAATACTATCGAGATATTTACATGCATAGCTAACTAGGAGAGAAATGTGCTGTCGAGTCGGCAGTAATTCGTTAAGTTAGTTTTTAACTTTCAAAGGGCCTGTACTGTATGGAGATCAATAAAATCTATTTTAAACATATTATCCTAATAAACCGATATTTTATTCAAAATTCCGTCCTTCAACGAAGTAAACAATACCGTAAATAGCTTTGTAGTGTACAGAAATGTTGAAATATGTAAACTATTTAATTTCCGTTTTGCATGTAAAATGTCAGTTTAACGAGTCGTTTGAGATGTTCACAAAATGATAATAATAATAATACATTGTACTTAGATTAATATTATTAAAATTTACCTAATTTTCATTGAATAAGAACTTGCTTAATATGGTATTTCCTTTTTTAATTGCGTGTCGAAAACAACAACAAAAAAATTGCAGTCACAGTATTTTCATTAGACATTAAAACATCAAATAGTTCCATTTTCATTTTTATTGCACACGTGGTGGGAGTAGCCAGCGAAACAGGTGGTGCAAAACGGAGATCCTGGTCTCACTAACCTAGATGAAGTCCACGCGTGTAACTTAATTTGTCCGTTTTCACTACTTTATATTATTCTTCTAAATAGGAGATACTTACCCTTTCGGAGTACCCAGCCTCATCCTCCTGGTGGAAGTTCAGGTGTTGAACTTAAGTTGTCACTTTTTAAATATTTTACTTTGCTTTGAGATTGTGTTTTAGACATGAATTAATATGCTTGTTTTTACTTTGCTTTGAGATTGTGATTTAGACATGGATTGTTATGCTTGTTTTTGATTAATTGTATCGTTATGCTCAGGCAACGGAGTTTGTCATAATCGAACAACACTTAATTCTTTAATTTGTTATAGCCCCTTTTCATTTCTAAAGCCATGTCTGAAGGCTTCCGGCACAAGGATGTCTTTAAATACACCAACACATGTAAGTTCCGCACTCATTCAAATATTGAGCGAGTTTCCTATACTGAACCATTGTCAAACTAGAGTGATTCGAAGTAATGCATTATAATCAGGGGTAGAAATAATAATGGTGTTTTAGGCACCAGTCAATTTCCTCTACTTATATCGAGATGACCAGTTCTGGGTTAGTGGAGGGGACGGGAGTTCCTTGGAAAAACCATCGACTTTCAGCAACAGACATTTTCTCATCTGCACCATTGAGACTTATGTGGTGAGATCCGTAAACTATACAACAAACCTTATTGCACTAATGGCAAACATGAAATGTAAATAAACAATGTTTTATTCCAGAGGTCGGTAAACTAATCTCTCATGTATATTTAATGTCTGTTTTCTGAGTAAAATTGATTAAAACGGTTCAGAAAAATTGTGTGTTGAAACAATACAAAACCTTGGTTACAGAAGTTTCAAGAGGCAATAAAAACACATTCGGCATTGAAACATAAAACTGGCGAGATTGTTATGTACAACACAGGAGTTTTGTTGTTATGAAACAAAGATATTTTTTTCAATTGTTCAAGACACTTTTGATTTTTGAGCCATGTCTATAGGTTTATATACAGCGGTGTTAAATCAACCTGTAATTAGTGCAACACTGTCAAACATGGGTAATTGCAATTGAATATCATTTAAAACAAAACACCGAAATAGTGAATGGAGAGGAAAAGGGGTATTTTGCGCCCCAGTCAAGATTTTTCACTTAGAATGGACTGTAAGTTCTGATATGACGGAAGACAAGAGAACCTCGGAAAGACCGCATTGGATAATTGGACTGACAAATTTTCTCATAATGGAACCTGCCTGCGTAGACCTCGAACCTAGGCAGTGAGAGCCACAATGATTTGCTTAAGCTTTACAATAAACCTTAGTACATCTATGGCAAACATGAAATGTAAATAAATATTGTTATATTCAAGAAGTCGGTAACCCAATCCGTCCTGTATATTGCATGTTTTCTGTGTAAATATCGGCTACCATGATCCAGAAATATTTTGTGTTGAAAAAAATACAAAACCTGCGATTATAGAAGTTTCAAGAGACAGTAAAAACACATTCGACGTTGAAACATCAGATGTTCATCGGATTTTTGTCATTACGCAACAGCGCTTTATCCTTTCAATTATTACAGATATTTGATTTTAAAGCCATGTTTTAAGGTTTCAGATGCAGTGATGTCAATTCCTAAACCACATGTACAGGAATAGATTTTGTGCACACCACTTCCAAAAAGTACGAAGGCTTGTTCGTTCCACTTTGTAATCTGATTTTTTTTTTTTTTGGTCAAATCGTATGTACGATTTTAAAATTCGTAGGTATGATTTTTAAAATCGTATATACGACTTTTTAAATCGTATGTACGATTTTAAAATTCGTACGTACGAATTTTAAATTCGAACGTACGGTTTTTAAATTCGTAGGTATGATTTTTTAAATCGTACGTATAATTTTAAAAATCGTACCTACGATTTGAAAAAAAAAACAGATTACAAAGTGGCACGAACAAGCTTTCGTAAAAAAGAGTGATTGGAAGCAAGCAAAACATTTGGTAAAAATTAAACACCGAATTGATCGTGTTTTACGCCCCATTTAAGTTTTCTTCTGTTTAGACTTAGATGGACAGTTTTGAAAACTGAGATGGTAGCAGACAACAATATACGGAGAAATCCGCAAATGTTCGAACATGCATACATTGAAAAACCTAAGCTTCAAAAGCCACAATTATTTTGAAGCTTTAGAATATACCTTAGTGCACTAATGACAAGCATGAAATGTAAATTAACCTCATTATATTGAAGAAGTCAGTAAATGAATCTCACGTGTGTATTGAATGTTTTCTGAATAAAAATCGGCTACCATGGTTCAGAGAAATTAAGTGTTAAAAAAATACAAAACCTGCGATTGCATACGTTTCAAGAGGCAGTTGATAACACATTCAACATTAAAACATCTTAATGACAATATCTTTTTGCTCTGACACCGGAGTTTTGCCAATATGGAATAACGCTTTATCCTTTCAATTATTTCAAACATTAATTATTTGGTAAAAACAAAAACACGAAACAATGAGCAGTGTAGCCTAATACTGTTTTTCGCCTTTGTCAATGTCCTTCTGCTTAGATTGACAGTTCTGAGATGCTGAGGGGCAATGGTACCTACAGAAAACCGCCAACCTCCAGACATCAGTTTCTGGAGAAAACCGCAAACCTGCGGCAGGTCAACTGAAAAACTTTCTCAAAATGGGATCTGCCCGACTGTGATTTGTATCTAGGCAATTATCCGTAAACTACAACAAACCTCAGTGCACTAATGACAAACATGAAATATAAATTAACATCATTATATTGAAGAAGTCGGTAAATGAATCTCTCGTGTGTATTGCATGTTTTCTGAGTAAATATTGGTTACCTTGGATGACACTGGATCACTTAAACAGATAATCGAACAAATAATCACATGGACACTTAATGATAAATTCTTTTCATTGCAAAAGTCCATAACAGTTATTAAATGACAACAAAAATAGGCTATGACGTCAGAGACATTTGAAATATCCGGAAATATTCATTGTTAAGTACTTTTTGTTATTAAAATATAATTTTAATCATTTTAATCAGCAGCTGTATAAATGTCAAAACTCCCACCATTTTTAACGATCGTCTGCATTACTTCACTGGGTTTTAGAGCTGCAACATGTCTTCCAATAAGGGACATTTGGCGCAGAACGAAAACAGGAACGGATCATATTATTATCGAAGTAATAATAAACTACGTTTTAGCGACAAAACACTGTTTCTAAAATAAAATCTATTACGTCATAATTTCTATGGATTCGGTAGTTTTTCGGGTAACATAACATGAACTCCATAGCAACTAATCAATACCGCCCTGATATTGATAAGCACTAAATTTTCCCCATTAATTTGTACAAGTGATCACAGTGAAGTATAATTAACATTCCTCCGTCTTCCGCTGGTTGTGTGTGATAGAAAATAAGTGATGGGTACAGTTTTGCATTTTGTTTTTCTTGTTTCGATTTTGGTTTCTTTGGTCCATTTTTAGCCCAATTTTGACGAAATTTAAAGTCAAATAGTCTTCGTTTGTTGGACATAGTGATGACGCCCCCATTGTACCCCCCTTCCAAATAAATCCAGTCATTATCCTAGTTAAAAAATCTATTGTAAACCTTCTTCGTTGGTAAGACTTAGCTTTCCATACTTGTATCAACTTCTTCTAAAATATCAAAATTAACATTTTTTTTAAATAAGTGAAAATTATTCAAATTTTCTATAAAAAAGTAAATGGTTTTGTAGAAATCTTCTCTGATTAAAGTAGTCTATGTGTTTTATTTATTTATTTATTTATTTATTTATTTATTTATTTTTATTATTTATTTATTTATTACAGTTGACGTTAAATAAAACTAAAATATATTTTGAAAATAAATTCAAACAAAGACATGTGATATAGTAAATCTATTTTGAACCTCTCCCGAGGGCCTATAGGTTCGGGCACTATACCTCTCCAGACAACCTTTTCCTCGAGAGAGGTCCTTGATCTTGACAGATTAATAAGATTCATGTGTACTGACTAATACGAGATCACCGTCTCAAGGTTTTACTTGGCTGTGTCAATTTGACCTAAACGCCAACTTGCTTTTTTAAAAAAATCAGGCCAAGATTGCCAGACATCCATAAATTTAAAGTTTTAAACATAGTAACAGAATTTTTACGAAAGACTGCTTCATATTTAACATATATAAAGGATGATTTTATTTGATATTCGAGATAAAATCGTGTCACAAGTGGAAATGATCAGACAGTAATTTGTGTGTATTCTTTTTTTCTCATCCCACGTTCACGTGTTACACAACAGGTCCTTTAATTGTAAGGATGGAGAAAACTTATATTTAAATTTAAGCAAAAGAAGAAAGGTTTCTGAAAATGGACGTGTCGCAATAAAGACATACAAAAAACTTTATCATCCCCGGTTTGATTGGAATTGTTCATCCATCCAGTAATGATGAAGTTTCCAATATGACTAAAGGTGTCTTTTATTACAAATGACTTGACTTCCCTTCCCCAATTATAAATGCAGTTCAAATTTTGATGTTCATTTTAAGAATGGCGAGTAAAAAGAATTGCATTCGAACACAAATGTAAATTTTTGTTAAAACTGATAAGAAAACTTGTATATACATTTACAGCCGTGGCGAGTTCAAAAACTAAAATGTCCGAGTACTTCTGAAACAATTACGTCGAAATGCCCGAGAAGTTATGACAATTATAGGCACTATTTCCGAGATCTTCAGAAACAATAACGATGAAATGTCTCAGAACTTCAGAAACAATCACGCTGCGATGTCCAAAAGCTCCGGAAAAATAATGGCGCAATGTCCGAGAGCTTCAGAAACAATAACGTCACAATGATCGAGAGCTTCAGAATCAATAACGGCACAATGCCCGAGAGTTTCATAAACAAAAAAGGCGCAATGCCCGAGAGCTTCAAAAACAAAAAAACTACACAATGCCCGAGAGCTTCAGATACAAAAAAACCCGGTGCAATGCCAGATAGCTTCATAAACAAAAACGGCGCAATGCGAGAAAACTTCAGAAACAAAAACGGAGCAATGCCAGAGAGCTTTAGAAACAAAACGGACACAATGCCAGAGAGCTTCAAAAACAAAAACGGCGCAATGCCAGAGAGCTTTAGAAACAAAAACGGCACAATGCCAGAGAGCTTCAGAAACAAAAACGGCACAATGCCCGAGAGCTTCAGAAACAAAAATGGCGCAATGCCAGAGACCTTCAGAAACAAAATCTGAACGATACCAGAGAGCTTCATAAACAAAACGGCGCAATGCCCGAGAGCTTCAGAAACAATAACGACGCAATGTTTGGAGCTTCAGAAACAATAACGACGCGATGTCTGGGCGTTTCAGAAACAATAAAGACGTGATACGATAGAGCTTCAAAATACATAACGCCGCGATGCCAGAGTTTCAGCAGCAATAACGACAAGATGCCCGAGACCTTGAGAAACAATTACAGGATGGTGCCAGGGAACAACAAACGAGAACTTCTGAAACAATTACGTCGCAATGCGCGAGAAGTTATGACAATTATAGGCACTATTTCCGATATCTTCAGAAACAATAACGATGAAATGTCCCAGAGCTTCAAAAACAATCACGCTGCGATGTCCAAAAGCTCCAGAAAAATAATTGTGCAATGTCCGAGAGCATCAGAAACAATAACGTCACAAAGGCCGAGAGCTTCAGACACAAAAAACGACACAATGCCCGAGAGCTTCAGAAACAAAAAAAAACAGTACAATGCAAGATAGCTTCAGAAACAAAAACTGCGCAATGCCAGAGAGCTTCAGAAACAAAAACTGTGCAATACCAGAGAGCTTTAGAAACAAATACGGCACAATACCAGAGAACTTCAGAAACACAAAACGGCACAATGCCCGAGATCTTCAGAAACAAAAATGGCGCAATGCCAGAGACCTTCAGAAACAAAAACTGAACAACATCAGAGAGCTTCAGATACAAAAACGGCGCAATGCCAGAGACCTTCAGAAACAATAACGAGGCAATGTCTGGGAGCTTCAGAAACAATAACGACGCGATAGGGAGTTTCAGATAAAATGAAGACGCGATGTCTGGGAGTTTAAGAAACAATAAAGACGTGATACCATAGAGCTTCAAAATACATAACGCCGCGATGCCAGGTTTCAGAATCAACAACGATAAGATGTCCGAGACCTTCAGAAACAATAACAGGATGGTGCCAGAGAGTTTACGATACAATAAACGAGAGCTGTCACTTATTGATTCAATAGAGCTTTACGTCCCAGTCAAGAATATTTCACTTACATCGAGACGTCGCGAACTATAGGTGAAGTACCCGAAATTTACCTTTGCAGTGTGCGCAGGGTAATGTGCAGGTAGTTCTTTTAAGTCCCACGCCTGCCGCCACACAGGGCATCGGCTTTAAAGGTATCTTCCAAAGAATCTCTTGACTTTCATTTATTATTGACAAGTGTTTGGCAAAACAACCGTCGCTACTTGTTTTCAAGTCTTGATCAGAATCGCTCGGGGTTCGACCCACGGCCCCGAAATACGAAGTGAGCACTCTACCAACTGAGCTACCGTAGTGGTTGCATTTGAATATACAGTACAGACCTATCGAAAGTTTAACACTAAGCTAACAAAAAAAACCCAGAAGTTTGACTGTGGAGTGGCCGAGATTTGTGTAACAAGTGGCCGAAAAGCTGTCGAGAGTTGAGATAGCAGTTGTCAAGATACTAGTATAAATAGCTAACGAGGAGCCGAGATAAGGCAACGATTCGATACTAATTTGTTAGCTAAATGTTTATTTTTCGGCAGACCTGTACTGTATGAATGGACCGTGGTTGTATTGTATGGATGGATTGTGGCTGTAATGTATGATTGAACTGTGGTTGTACTGTATGAATGGACTGTGGTTGTACTGTATGAATGGATTGTGGTTGTAAAGTATGAATGAAACTGTGGGTTGTATTGTATAGAATGGACTGTGGTTGAACTGTATGAATGGACTGTGGGTTTGTACTGGGTGTATTGTATGAATGACTGTGGTTGTACTGTATGAATGGACTGTGGTTGAACTGTATGAATGGACTGTGGTTGTACTGTATGAATGAACTGTGGTTGTACTGTATGAATTGCCTGTTGTTGTACTGAATGAATGGACTGTGGTTGTATTGTATGGATGGATTGTGGCTGTAATGTATGAATGAACTGTGGTTGTACTGTATGAATTGCCTGTTGTTGTACTGAATGAATAGACTGTGGTTGGTTGTATTGTATAAATGGACTGTGGTTGAACTGTATGAATAGACTGTGGTTGGTTGTACTGTATGAATAGACTGTGGTTGTACTGTATGAATAGACTGTGGTTGGTTGTATTGTATAAATGTACTGTGGTTGAACTGTATGAATAGACTGTGGTTGGTTGTATTGTATAAATGGAATGTGGTTGAACTGTATGAATGGACTGTGGTTGTACTGTATAAATTGCCTGTTGTTGTACTGAATGAATGGACTGTGGTTGTACTGTATGGATGGATTGTGGCTGTAATGTATGAATGAACTGTGGTTGTATTGTATGAATGGACTGTGGTTGAACTGTATGAATGGACTGTGGTTGTACTGTATGAATGAACTGTGGTTGAACTGTATGAATGGACTGTGGTTGTACTGTATGAATGAACTGTGGTTGTATTGTATGAATGGACTGTGGTTGAACTGTATGAATGGACTGTGGTTGTACTGTATGAATGAACTGTGGTTGTATTGTATGAATGGACTGTGGTTGAACTGTATGAATGGACTGTGGTTGTACTGTATGAATGACCTGTGGTTGTACTGTATGAATTGCCTGTTGTTGTACTGAATGAATGGACTGTGGTTGTATTGTATGGATGGATTGTGGCTGTAATGTATGAATGGAATGTGGTTGAACTGTATGAATAGACTGTGGTTGGTTGTACTGTATGAATGACTGTGGTTGGTTGTACTGTATGAATAGACTGTGGTTGTTGTATTGTATAAATGGAATGTGGTTGAACTGTATGAATGGACTGTGGTTGGTTGTACTGTATGAATGGAATGTGGTTGAACTGTATGAATGGACTGTGGTTGTACTGTATGAATAGACTGTGGTTGGTTGTACTGTATGAATGGACTGTGGTTGAACTGTATGAATGGACTGTGGTTGTATTGTATGAATGAATGGACTGTGGTTGTACTGTATGAATTGCCTGTTGTTGTACTGAATGAATGGACTGTGGTTGTACTGAATGAATGGACTGTGGTTGTACTGAATGAATGGACTGTGGTTGTACTGAATGAATGGACTGTTATTGTACTGAATGAATGGACTGTGGTTGTACTGAATGAATGGACTGTGGTTGTACTGTATGAATTGCCTGTTGTTGTACTGAATGAATGGACTGTGGTTGTACTGAATGAATGGACTGTGGTTGTACTGAATGAATTGCCTGTTGTTGTACTGAATGAATGGACTGTTGTTGTACTGAATGAATGGACTGTGGTTGTACTGAATGAATGGACTGTTGTTGTACTGAATGAATTGCCTGTTGTTGTACTGAATGAATGGACTGTGGTTGTACTGAATGAATGGACTGTTGTTGTACTGAATGAATGGACTGTGGTTGTACTGTATGAATTGCCTGTTGTTGTACTGAATGAATGGACTGTGGTTGTACTGTATGAATGAACTGGTTGTACTATGAATTGCCTGTTGTTGTACTGAATGAATGGACTGTGGTTGTACTGTATGAATGAACTGTGGTTGTACTGTATGAATGAACTGTGGTTGTACTGTATGAATTGCCTGTTGTTGTACTGAATGAATGGACTGTGGTTGTACTGTATGAATGAACTGTGGTTGTACTGTATGAATTGCCTGTTGTTGTACTGAATGAATGGACTGTGGTTGTACTGTATGAATTGCCTGTTGTTGTACTGAATGAATGGACTGTGGTTGTACTGTATGAATGAACTGTGGTTGTACTGTATGAATGAACTGTGGTTGTACTGTATGAATTGCCTGTTGTTGTACTGAATGAATGGACTGTGGTTGTACTGATGAATAGACTGTGGGGTTGTACTGAATGAATGACTGTGTGAACTGTATGAATTGCCTGTTGTTGTACTGAATGAATGGACTGTGGTTGTACTGTATGAATTGCCTGTTGTTGTACTGAATGAATGAACTGTGGTTGTACTGTATGAATTGCCTGTTGTTGTACTGAATGAATGGACTGTGGTTGTACTGTATGAATTGCCTGTTGTTGTACTGAATGAATGAACTGTGGTTGAACTGTATGAATGGACTGTGGTTGTACTGTATGAATGGACTGTGGTTGAACTGTATGAATTGCCTGTTGTTGTACTGAATGAATGACTGTGGTTGTACTGTATGAATGAACTGTGGTTGAACTGTATGAATTGCCTGTTGTTGTACTGAATGAATGGACTGTGGTTGTACTGTATGAATGAACTGTGGTTGAACTGTATGAATTGCCTGTTGTTGTACTGTATGAATGAACTGTGGTTGTACTGTATGAATGAACTGTGGTTGAACTGTATGAATTGCCTGTTGTTGTACTGAATGAATGGACTGTGGTTGTACTGTATGAATGAACTGTGGTTGAACTGTATGAATGGACTGTGGTTGTACTGTATGAATGAACTGTGGTTGAACTGTATGAATGGACTGTGGTTGTACTGTATGAATGAACTGTGGTTGAACTGTATGAATGGACTGTGGTTGTACTGTATGAATGGACTGTGGTTGAACTGTATGAATTGCCTGTTGTTGTACTGAATGAATGGACTGTGGTTGTACTGTATGAATGAACTGTGGTTGAACTGTATGAATAGACTGTGGTTGGTTGTACTGTATGAATGAACTGTGGTTGAACTGTATGAATGGACTGTGGTTGGTTGTACTGTATGAATGAACTGTGGTTGAACTGTATGAATGGACTGTGGTTGTACTGTATGAATAGACTGTGGTTGGTTGTACTGTATGAATGAACTGTGGTTGAACTGTATGAATAGACTGTGGTTGGTTGTACTGTATGAATGAACTGTGGTTGAACTGTATGAATGGACTGTGGTTGTACTGTATGAATGAACTGTGGTTGAACTGTATGAATGGACTGTGGTTGTACTGTATGAATGGACTGTGGTTGAACTGTATGAATTGCCTGTTGTTGTACTGAATGAATGGACTGTGGTTGTACTGTATGAATGAACTGTGGTTGAACTGTATGAATTGCCTGTTGTTGTACTGAATGAATGGACTGTGGTTGTACTGTATGAATGAACTGTGGTTGAACTGTATGAATTGCCTGTTGTTGTACTGTATGAATGAACTGTGGTTGTACTGTATGAATGAACTGTGGTTGAACTGTATGAATTGCCTGTTGTTGTACTGTATGAATGAACTGTGGTTGTACTGTATGAATGAACTGTGGTTGTACTGTATGAATTGCCTGTTGTTGTACTGAATGAATGGACTGTGGTTGTACTGTATGAATGACTGTGGTTGTACTGTATGAATGAACTGTGGTTGTACTGTATGAATGACTGTTGTTGTACTGAATGAATGGACTGTGGTTGTACTGTATGAATGAACTGTGGTTGTACTGTATGAATTGCCTGTTGTTGTACTGAATGAATGGACTGTGGTTGTACTGTATGAATTGCCTGTTGTTGTACTGAATGAATGGACTGTGGTTGTACTGTATGAATGAACAGTGGTTGTACTGTATGAATTGCCTGTTGTTGTACTGAATGAATGGACTGTGGTTGAACTGTATGAATGGACTGTGGTTGTACTGTATGAATGAACTGTGGTTGTACTGTATGAATTGCCTGTTGTTGTACTGAATGAATGGACTGTGGTTGTACTGTATGAATGAACTGTGGTTGTACTGTATGAATTGCCTGTTGTTGTACTGAATGAATGGACTGTGGTTGTACTGTATGAATTGCCTGTTGTTGTACTGAATGAATGGACTGTGGTTGTACTGTATGAATGAACTGTGGTTGTACTGTATGAATGAACTGTGGTTGTACTGTATGAATTGCCTGTTGTTGTACTGAATGAATGGACTGTGGTTGTACTGTATGAATGAACTGTGGTTGTACTGTATGAATTGCCTGTTGTACTGAATGAATGGACTGTGGTTGTACTGTATGAATTGCCTGTTGTTGTACTGAATGAATGGACTGTGGTTGTACTGTATGAATGAACTGTGGTTGTACTGTATGAATGAACTGTGGTTGTACTGTATGAATTGCCTGTTGTTGTACTGAATGAATGGACTGTGGTTGTACTGTATGAATAGACTGTGGTTGGTTGTACTGTATGAATGAACTGTGGTTGAACTGTATGAATGGACTGTGGTTGTACTGTATGAATGGACTGTGGTTGAACTGTATGAATTGCCTGTTGTTGTACTGAATGAATGGACTGTGGTTGTACTGTATGAATGAACTGTGGTTGAACTGTATGAATTGCCTGTTGTTGTACTGAATGAATGGACTGTGGTTGTACTGTATGAATGAACTGTGGTTGAACTCTATGAATTGCCTGTTGTTGTACTGTATGAATGAACTGTGGTTGTACTGTATGAATGAACTGTGGTTGTACTGTATGAATTGCCTGTTGTTGTACTGAATGAATGGACTGTGGTTGTACTGTATGAATGGACTGTGGTTGAACTGTATGAATGGACTGTGGTTGAACTGTATGAATGGACTGTGGTTGTACTGTATGAATGGACTGTGGTTGAACTGTATGAATGGACTGTGGTTGTACTGTATGAATGGACTGTGGTTGAACTGTATGAATGGACTGTGGTTGTACTGTATGAATGTACTGTGGTTGTACTGTATGAATAGACTGTGGTTGGTGTATTGTTAAATGGACTGTGGTTGAACTGTATGAATGGACTGGTGGTTGTATTGTATAAATGACTGTGGTTGTACTGTATGAATGGACTGTGGTTGGTTGTATTGTATAAATGGACTGTGGTTGAACTGTATGAATAGACTGTGGTTGGTTGTATTGTATAAATGACTGTGGTTGTACTGTATGAAGGACTGTGGTTGGTTGTATTGTATAAATGGACTGTGGTTGAACTGTATGAATTGGTGTGGTTGTATTGTATAAATGGACTGTGGTTGTACTGTATGAATAGACTGTGGTTGGTTGTATTGTATAAATGAACTGTGGTTGTACTGTATGAATAGACTGTGGTTGGTTGTATTGTATAAATGGACTGTGGTTGAACTGTATGAATAGACTGTGGTTGGTTGTATTGTATAAATGAACTGTGGTTGTATTGTATGAATAGACTGTGGTTGGTTGTATTGTATAAATGTACTGTGGTTGAACTGTATGAATGGACTGTGGTTGAACTGTATGAATGGACTGTGGTTGTACTGTATGAATGGACTGTGGTTGAACTGTATGAATGGACTGTGGTTGTACTGTATGAATGGACTGTGGTTGAACTGTATGAATGGAATGTGGTTGTACTGTATGAATGTACTGTGGTTGTACTGTATGAATAGACTGTGGTTGGTTGTATTGTATAAATGAACTGTGGTTGTACTGTATGAATAGACTGTGGTTGGTTGTATTGTATAAATGAACTGTGGTTGTACTGTATGAATAGACTGTGGTTGGTTGTATTGTATAAATGTACTGTGGTTGAACTGTATGAATAGACTGTGGTTGGTTGTATTGTATAAATGTACTGTGGTTGTACTGTATGAATAGACTGTGGTTGGTTGTATTGTATAAATGTACTGTGGTTGAACTGTATGAATAGACTGTGGTTGGTTGTATTGTATAAATGGAATGTGGTTGTACTGTATGAATAGACTGTGGTTGTACTGTATGAATAGACTGTGGTTGGTTGTATTGTATAAATGTACTGTGGTTGAACTGTATGAATAGACTGTGGTTGGTTGTATTGTATAAATGGAATGTGGTTGTACTGTATGAATGGACTGTGGTTGAACTGTATGAATAGACTGTGGTTGGTTGTATTGTATAAATGTACTGTGGTTGAACTGTATGAATAGACTGTGGTTGGTTGTATTGTATAAATGGAATGTGGTTGTACTGTATGAATAGACTGTGGTTGGTTGTATTGTATAAATGGAATGTGGTTGTACTGTATGAATGGACTGTGGTTGGTTGTATTGTGTGAATGGACTGTGGCTGTAATGTATGAATGAACTGTGGTTGAACTGTATGAATGGACTGTGTTGGGTGTAATGTATGAATGGACTGTAGTTGTATTGTATGAATGGACTGTGGTTGAACTGTATGAATGGACTGTGGTTGGTTGTATGAATGAACTGTGGTACAAATATACAATAACATAGAGCTGCCAGAGCGCCTCAGAAGTAAAGTACAATATGATATATGTACGTTCCAGCCAAGATAATTGCAAGATTGCATTTCTATATTTAAACCAAATGGCTGGTTGTACATGGTTTTATATAGTGATATACAACCTTTTTTCATATTAGAAAGCCATTCAAGAATACACAACACAAATCACATAAAGCAATCAATACAATGTCTGAAAGCTTGGAAAATTGACAAAAACATTAAATAGCTTCCAAAATAGATAAAATGAAAACTAAACTACAAATCGAATCTGAAAATGACCTTGTTATTCTCGGATAAACATCACAACAAACTGGCCGCCAGTAGATCAAGTAAGTCGATTAATTCAAATTCATGAATGGTACGATCGCACCAGTAATTGTAAAATAAACTAGAGGAGTCTCTTGGGACATAAATACCCCCACCCTTAACATTGCCGGACAGACGGACGGATACTTAATTTAGTATGCCACACATCATCTCATGTTGGTTTATAGTTTGTGTCACGTTTGATCAAAATTCACCCATAAACATTGAAGATACCGCACGGACACGATATTTGGACAAAAGTTCAGACGACCAGACAAACGGCCAGATTTATTCCTATATTGCAACCTAAACTCCTTTTGCATTGGTATAAAGAAGTGAAATTACAATTGAAAAGCTTCTTATTACAATTTAAAAGTCGCTTTTTTCATATTAGAAAGCCATTCAAGAATACACAGCACAAATCACATAAAGCAATCAATACAATGTCTGAAAGCTTGGAAAATTGACAAAAACATTAAATCGCTGGTATAATAGATAGAATGACAACTAAATAAGAAAATGACCTTGTTATTCTCCGATAAAAATCACAGAACTGGCCACCAGTAAATCAAGTAAGTCGATTTATTCAAATTCATGAATGGTACGATTGCACCAATAATTGTAAAGTAAACTAGAGCAGTCTCTTAAGAGACAAATACCCCCACCTCTTGCCCCAAAAATTGCCTAGACGGACGGACATTAAATTGAGTATGCGAGACATCATATAATGTGAAGATAAATAATATTTTTTATTTTTGTGCATTAGTCTCTTCACAGTCTATTTTGACTTACGGTAATATTAGGTAAAATACAATGATTTTTTTCTTGCTATGTTATTTCGTGTAACTCTTCACTACTAGAGCATTTGATGAATGGTGAATACAGTTTCTGGGAAACAAAAGCGATTTACCTATATGCAAAGGATAAATTTTATGTTTACCTTACGACCAAGAGCAAGAATGCAAATTCAAGCACACACACACACACACACACACACACACACACGTGAAAGCCTTCCAAGGGATCTTTCTATAGTGACTGTCGCTTTGACAGATTTTATGAATCCTGCACAATTATGTATTTATATCAAATCATTGGAAACCTTGAATTCCTAATAAATGCTGAATGATCGGGCAGTGGGTTACTAACGCCATCCTACGATAAAGATGCAAATTAACTATAATTCGAATTAACAGCATTCTTATTGACTGGCTAGCATATTATCCGCAGTGTAAATCAATTAAATCAATAATTTCTTTTGATTTCTGGATTTTATAACTCTATATAATGCCAATCTTAGACAATATAATAAAAAGATTAACCTAGTCCCGCATGCTAGGTTCTAAGTCAATTTCTGCTAACTTAGCAATTTTATATGAATTTCTGTCCATGTTCTCGTTTAATCGATCGTCGTTGAAATTAGGTATATATGTCCTTAAAGCCAGACATAATGCAATAAATCGTCAAAAATTGTATTGAAATCAGACCAAATCCATCTAGACGGTATTTCTTTTTAACGAACTACTTTAAGATGAGGTAGAAATTATTAAAACATTTTGTATCATTTGCTTCTTTCAGAAATTTAAGATAATATAAGAATCTTAATGTAAACTTTCCTTCCTTCCTTGGCTTTTTAAAACTAACTTACGCCATTTTAATTTTACTCTTTTTATTAATTGAAAGTCAATCCTTATATTTACAATATGTTTTAAATAAAATCTGAAATTAAAAGGACGGATTCGGTAAAAACATTACTTTGTTCATGCTCTGAAATTATGTTATATGCATATTAATTCAATACTCGGTACAGTTGATCCACTGGACCTACAGCCATCCAAATTCCGAAACCACCCAAGAAGCAAAAACATGCAAAATGAGTTCAACATACAACGCATTTTTAAAAATATTTTTCTACAAAATCTAGAAAAGAATCATCATTAAATGCAATAATAAGCTATTGATTTTGAGTCGACATTTATTTGAATGATTTCATACTCCTTTTTGCACCACAGTTAAAAAAGACTCGAGTTGCGCATGGATGGCATCATAGATTAGAAGCTGTAGTATACGCTGTTTCGTATACTGCGGTTCAAAAAGACGCGAGGTTTCCTGTCATTCATGCGCATGGCATCGTGCGATTAGAAGCTGTAGTTTTGTATATTGCGGTTCAAAAAGACGCGGAGAGTTTCCGGTCATTCTTGCGCAAAGCATCATGGGCAACTTAAGTTATCGATCAATGAATCGGAGTTTTCTAAACAGTTTTAATGTGGAGGATAAACATTGTACATACTCTAATTTGAACCTTTTTTGAACTCCGTTGATTATAACTTAAATAAAAGGAAAGGACCCCAGGAAACAATAAACATTAAAACGAATGACTCCATCCTTTCCTTACTTTATGACCACTTAAACACCCTTGACCATTACAGTAATAATCAAATTTATGGTCATTCAAGGAGTTTATTCAAGGTGAGTCTCTTGGAAATGCTCCCTCTGTAATACAATTGTTGTGATTTAAGCTTGGAAAACAAGACATCTCATAACGCTATTTAGAAATACAGTACAGACCTGTCGAAAAATTAACAGTGAGCTTACGGAGAGAAGTTGAAGCGCAACTGCCGAGTGGCCGAGATATGGATAGTTATTTTGCGAAAAGTTTTAGAGAGATAGTTACTAGTAGCAGTTGTCAAAATTTAGCTATCGATAGGTCGAGTTAAGATGCCGATTCGACACTCATTCGTTAGGTTAGCGTTAAACTTTCGACAGGCCTGTACTTTATGTTGCAATTTATTTTCTTTAGAAACTATAGACATAGACCGAGGAATTTGTTCCGTTTATGATTCCCGAAGGAAGAAAACAAAATAATTGAATTTATAATATTAACACTTGGATAAATACACCAGTACGTTTCTTTGCCAATGTTCACGTTAAGTAGCAATTCCTAGACAAATACATCGGACACTCCTCCAACTACTCTGCCAGTGACGAGATCAATAGAATGTTATGTAAAAAGAATGATAGATTTGACCACGCACTTAGGGGAAAGTAAATTCATCTACATAACAAAAGCAGTTCATTCACTTTAAAAGTGTATAGAAAAAAGAAATTATACAGAACAATTGTCTTAGCGTAGCAAATGGTTTTCTCGCGGTTTCCATTCATAATCTGGTTACCATGGAAACTGTAATGGCTTGGAATGTATCTGTCAGTCTCGGTACGCTTAAAGTTTCGCACATTCAACTACGAAATCATTCATTTAATAAAGAGGAAATTGAAAGGCTCAACCTTTGATGCATTTAAATGTGGCAAACGTAATGGTGCAATCCGTGAAACATATCTATCAATCATTAATAGCGTATCTAGACTTGCCATACAGCGCAATAGCAAGTGTGTGCGTACGTTGTTTTTTTTAATTTATGTCTTGGGGGTGGGGGTGGCGCTTGCGTGATATCATATGGCAGAAATTCCTTTTTTCATTCACAGAGATTAAAGTAATGGAGTTTTATGCTCTAGTTAAGATTCTTTCATTTATATCGAAGCGGACAATTCAAGGATGGTGGAGAAAACTCGAGTGCCCGGAGAGAAAAATCACCAACCTTTGGCATGCAGAATAAACATACTTTCTCACACTAGACGACCACTGCGGCTGCTCAGTTGGTAGAGTGCAAGTGGGAGGTCGTGGGGCGAACCCCGAACGGGTCAGACCCAAGACACGAAAGTGGGTGTATTACGAAATGAAAGTCACGGTTCTTTCGGATGGGAAGTTCCTGTGTCACGACAGTCGTGGCACGATTAAGAACCCTGCTGTATAATGCTATCAGCGCAACGCATATGCAAAACGTCTACAACTTCGCCTATAGCTGGCGACGTCTTGATATAAGTGAAATATTCTTGACTGGGACGTTAAACACCGTTACTCAACTCTTACACTAGGGTCTGTCCCAAATGGCATTCGAGCTTAGGCGGTCAGATTTGGTTGGTTGGTTGGTTGGTTGGTTGAATGTTGTTTAACCACGGGGGTAATCTTGATACACCGTATTTCATTTACGTCGGAGTATTCCGTCGGTTTTCATTTACGTCCGAGTAAAATGATACATTTTTGGTCGTTACGCTTTACGTTAAAGAGCAAAGAACACAGTTTTTCATATAACTTCACAAAAACGAAACTTTAAAAGAAAGCAAAAGTTCATTCGCATTATATTTGATGGTACTTAACTGCCTCATATAAAATCTTGCAAGAAATAGTCATATTTTTCACGTTCCTGTAACATTTCCATTTTTGGCCGGTCCCTTTGTTTAGCAGCTGATTTTAATAAAACGGGTTTGGATTCAAATGATGTTTCTACTCAAAATTATCAAGAAATGTCTATACTTTCATAAACTTGCGAAGACAGAAGCTTTACTCTGCTTTTAAGCGAAATTTAATGTTTCGTTTAAGCTGAGTAGCATAAATGTTACGCTTTCCGACCAGCTGTGTTATGCTTTACGTGAAGACATGTTACGCTTTCCGTTTTATATGATTCGCAATTGACAGAGCACACGCTTCATTATAACTTTAGAACAAACGTCTTTATCGATTAAATCTTCACTGGTTGTTTCAGAAGTGATTCAGAAAGCATTGCAGGACATGATTTTATTTTTGAAAGAAAACAGAACCATACAGTTCGTAACTTGAACCAATAAAGAAAAAACAACATACAATGTACATGCTATTCTCCCAAAAGGAAACACTTGCGAAAGTGTAAACCGACTTATAGATAGTTAAGCCAATTACATAAACTATACTCCATCTAAATCACGTACAAAAATTTATGATTATCTGGTAGACGTAGTCGTAAGTGGTAATTTTTGTTCAAATTTGACTTGGTCGTGCTTTGTACGGGGTTGCCGTCGGCGGCTGTTACACTACTGAAGCACCTAAGCACGGCTAACCACGTCTAGCCACGTATAAGGCTAAAATGGTTTTGAACGTGTTCGAACGCGGGGCAAGTAACCAAGGCATCGCGTCTGTAGCACTGCCGATCAAGAGTTGAGCGCGGACGTAAAACGGGCACTCCACTGCCATAGCACTGCCCAATCACGGGTAACAGCGGCTCGGCGTCGTCGGAAGCTTGGCTTGCGGCGCATATAAAAGCGCCCCGCGCACGGCTGGTCTTCACAATTGCCGATCCAGATCTTCTGCAGTCCACATCTCCACGCAATTTTCTATTTCATCATGCCAAGGAAGAAGGGTTACGTTGCCAAGAAGAGGCCGTGGAAAACCAAGGCCAAGGCCCTAGCTGAGGATTAGGCTCCCCACGACCCCCAGACCCATTTGACTGTGCACGTCCCTGTTAGCGTAGATTTCATCATGTAGGTCTTGAGCCGAAGGCATCGTCACCTACCAGGAAGTAGGGTATATCCTGTGTGTCACCTGGCAGAGGATCTGGCTGTTGGAACCCGGCGATGTCATTGTTCTGTAGACCCTCCTTGAACTAACTTTCATTGTAGACGTGGGCATCAGCCCTTGCCGCTTTCGTCTATCCACAGGAACAGTCTGAAGACAGAAATGCCAGGAGGATAACACTGAAGAGACCTTTATAGTTGAAGAAGTCGGACCCAGCGTTGGCAAGAGCTTTAAACGCAATATGCTTCCCATCTATAATCCCAATGACATGTAGAAAATTCTACCTGGGGTACCAATCATCAGCTTCCTGGCGCCACTGGACCTCAGTGTCTGGCGGGGAGAGCATCTTATGAGCATACTCGTGGACGATTGCCTCACAGACTTCACGCACCACTAGACTTATGGTGTTGTGGGGGACCCATCAGGCATATTGCATCTCACGGTACTTGGAGCCAGAAGCAAGATGCCTCAGGGCGATAGCAACCTTCAGGCCTTGTTCAAGGGGTGCTCTCCAGTTGGTAGTCTCGTTGTAAGTGCTGGTGTTAGTCTCTGCACAATTGCATCGTACATCGCAGAAGGCATCCTCATAAAGGCAATGATCAGTCGTTTGAGACATCGTTTAACGGGTTAAGGTAGTGCTTTGTACGTGGAAAAATCCATTTCTTAGTGATAAGCCGCTAATCACTCGCTATACCAACGTGTAACATACGTTCGATGACCGCGCTTTGCCCGTGACAGACCGCTCAGCTTTCGCGTCTTACCAAGTTTTAATCACTGCCGGAACGCTGATTACCCCCTGCGTTTCACGTCTTTACCACGTGTCACCCGTGGTTGTCCGCGGACTAAAGTTTTGAGCAGTTCAAAACTTTTTGCCGCGTCCGACGCCGTTCGGATTTTTCGCCGCCTTCTGTCACGTCTATAAATCGACTGGAGCTCGTCTTAAACTCCACATCAACGCGAACGATATCGTCTGCTTAACGGGAGACCACTTTTTGACGGGTTATGGCCGTGATAAGCCGTAAAGCGCTGTGTGACCGGGCCTTGAAAAGGATCAAATGTAGTTCATTTATTTTTTTTATTTTACCTTTTTCATATAGGAATGTAGTTGAGTTGGGTAATTGTTTTTTACGCCCCAGTCAAGTGAAATTGTATTTTACGAGTGGCCGAGTGGTCTAAAGGGTGGGCTTATGGATCATAGTGCCTCTCATCGCCTTGGTGCGAGTCTCACTCGGGACAGTTTTAGAAAGTTTGACAGTTCACTTGCCGAAGGTCGGCGGATTCTCTGGGTACACTTGTTTCATTCACCATCTATGAATTGACCGTCTCGATATCTGTGGAAGAATCTTGACTGGGGCTTAAAACACCATTACCCAACTCAAATATATTCTTAGATCAAAAAGTTAAACATTAAAACAATAGCTAGATGTACCTTAACGCTCACCTGATTATATACAATGGATCAATGACCGTCCCAACACAATTACAGGTTGGTTGAGATAAAATGTAGAAAGTGATGCCATTATCTGTTTATATAGATTAGTTAAGTTATAACAATTGTATCCATTTCAGTATTCTTTTTATATCTGTAACCTAGACCCTAACCCTCTTTATTCTTCCTATATCTGTAACCTTTGACCCTGAACTGAAGACCTTGATCTATATGATCAGCATGTCAATACCTACAATATTCTAACATACATGCCTATACAACAAGTTAATAGTCAGTGCAGATAATTAACAATTTTGGTTTACTTGTACATGTTTGAATTTGACTTTTGAACCCATGACCTTGATCTACATCTATGTATAAAAATGATCGTCATGTAAATACCTACAATAAACTGAAAATCCCATGCGTTATCACCAGAAATGTTTAAAAAATTAACAATTTGAATCAAAGGTCACAAACTTGGACATGGCCTGCAGCTTTGATCTGACATTAATTCGAAGAAAATAGCAAGACAATCAACAGTGAATTCTCCATACAGTAAACCTTTAGTTTGAACTTTAAGCAAAACACACGTTACCTATTTTCGTCCAGTTTTCATGAAAAACACAATTTTCATGTTCCCAGTTATCCTGAATCCAAATATCAAATCGAAATTTGCTTGCACGTTTTGGTTTCAGAGAAAAAGATTTTTTGTCTTTTTTGCTATATGTAGTAACAGCAGCCATCTTCTTAGACGTGGCCAAATCCCGAACAAAATTGTAAATGCCTGTTACCAAGGCATGATAATCACAAAGTTTCAAATAGTTTTAGAAGAGATAATCAAAATGTAAAGTTTACGACCGACGCACGACACACGACGGACGGGTAGATTGCAATAACTCAACTGAGCCCATGGACCAGGTGAAACCATATATATAAACTACATTTTTCCTTTTCAAAATGGTATTTGACACGAACAGTTTAACTTGCCTTACAGACTACCTTTATATGAAGGCCACTTGCTTTTAAAAGTTAATACAAATGTATCTCAATTGCTCTTTATTCATGTCATTCGAAACTTGTATAAGGGCCACCTACCCATAAACCTACTTTTACGTGTTCCCTTGAGTAGCCTTTATCAGCAGGGTTGACTGTAGTTTTA
The DNA here is from genome assembly GCA_021292105.1 of Anadara kagoshimensis. Taxonomy (NCBI): domain Eukaryota; kingdom Metazoa; phylum Mollusca; class Bivalvia; order Arcoida; family Arcidae; genus Anadara; species Anadara kagoshimensis. The sequence continues at coordinate 32,186,099 of CM037875.1, read as the reverse complement.
TTTGTGTAATTAGTATAACTATCTCTAAGTCGGTGTACCCTTTCGCAAGTGTTTCCTTTTTGGAGAATAGCATGTGCATTGTATTTTGTTGGTTTTTTTTATTGGTTCAAGTTACGAACTGTATGGTTCTGCATGTTTTTTTTCAAAAAAAAATCATGTTCTGCAATGCTTTCTGAATCACTTCTGAAACAACCAGTGAATATTTAATCGATAAAAACGTTTGTTCTAAAGTTATAATGAAGAATGTGCTCTGTCAATTGCGAATCATATAAAACGGAAAGCGTAACATGTCTTCACGTAAAGCATAACACAGCTGGTCGGAAAGCGTAACATTTATGCTACTCAGCTTAAACGAAACATTAAATTTCGCTTAAAAGCAGAGTAAAGCTTCTGTCTTCGCAAGTTTATGAAAATATAGACATTTCTTGATAATTTTGAGTAGAAACATCATTTGAATCCAAACCCGTTTTATTAAAATCAGCTGCTAAACAAAGGGACCGGCCAAAAATGGAAATGTTACAGGAACGTGAAAAATATGACTATTTCTTGCAAGATTTTATATGAGGCAGTTAAGTACCATCAAATATAATGCGAATGAACTTTTGCTTTCTTTTAAAGTTTCGTTTTTGTGAAGTTATATGAAAAACTGTGTTCTTTGCTCTTTAACGTAAAGCGTAACGACCAAAAAATGTATCATTTTACTCGGACGTAAATGAAAACCGACGGAATACTCCGACGTAAATGAAATACGGTGTATCAGGATTACCCCCGTGTTAACGTCGCATCACAGAGTCAGTACGCCGCAGACAAGTGTTACACTTCCCAGACAGTCCATTACACTGACACCAGGTGAACCAGTAAAGGCCAACGGCACTTAGGCGGTCAAAGTCTCTGTGACCAGTAAGCGCGGTTTAGGCCACTTGGCCACCAAGTCCCTGTATAACAGGTTGTTTGTCTCTGATTCACTATCAGAAAAACAAATTCGAAAATTCTGCCGCTATGTAAAATAAATCAATTACACAAATACTCTATTGGGATTTTTCTAATTTGTTTGTGATATAAAATGTTTACGGTCGAATATAAGAAAACATGAAATAATTGTTTGTTTACTCCTAAAAATGAGGAATATCGTCCCTGAAGATTCACGGGAGGAATTTGTTTTTAATCTATTCGCGCCCTTTTAACAAAATCAGTAACACTCCTTGTAAAATGGGAATAGCCTGCTACTTGTGAGTTACGTCAATCCGCAACTTATAAAGTTGCGTAATTGTTATTTCGACCCGCTTAAAATTCATTCACTTATATCCAGGGTGTCAGTTCTGGGATGGTGGAGAAAAATGGCATACTTCAAGAAAATTACCTAACTTCGGCATAGGAACTCACAGATTCACCCAAACTGGGATCTGTCTTAGTAATTGTGAGATGAGTCGTGGTCCATAAACAAATATAGGCACAGAAGTGTGAAGCAGCTACTTGTACATTCATATTGTAATTAGATCCCCCAATTAAAAGGTCATCCGTCCATAATTGTTTAGTAAATTAGATGTATTGGATAAATATTCTGATTATTCAGTAAAACCGTTGGTAAGTGTCCCATATGGCATATTCGGAACGAACCCTACGTGTAAATTGCCCACACCAACTAGGTGTGTTGTAGCAAAGCAACATGGGAACAAATTAAAGGCCAAAGGTAATTATGATCAATGCATTGGAATACGTTACAAACAATTTTTATACATTTATTTATACATAAGTCGATTTTAGCAAAATGCCTGCAATTGATACAGCACAGAATGTAGGAAATGTTGAGGTTAATATTGTATTACGTAGTTTAAGCAATTGTTTCAACTATTCGTGACGGGACATTTTTTAGTCTCAAGAATTAGTGAGATTGAGAGAGTGAGATTGTTCAAGTGTTTATATTTGTTTTGTACTTGTTTTCACGTATGGCTTTAAGTCACAGGGATAAGTCGAGTAGTGCGATGGTTTGTTCCTGTGGTCTGTTGTATGTACTGTACTAGGACCACATATGTGCCTTTACTACAACACTCGCTCATATGCCGCAGGCAATCATCACATACCACTCAGTCCACTATACTGTACTAGTACCACTTATGTGCCTTTACTACTACACTCGCTCATATGTCGCATGTAATCATCACATACCACTCGGTCCACTATACTGTACTAGCACCACTCATGTGCCTTTACTACTACACTCGCTCATATGTCGCATGTAATCATCACATACCACTCGGTCCACTATACTGTACTAGCACCACTCATGTGCCTTTACTACTACACTCGCTCATATGTCGCATGTAATCATCACATACCACTCAGTCCACTATACTGTACTAGTACCACTTATGTGCCTTTACTACTACACTCGCTCATATGTCGCATGTAATCATCACATACCACTCAGTCCACTATACTGTACTAGCACCACTTATGTGCCTTTACTACTACACTCGCTCATATGTCGCATGTAATCATCACATACCACTCAGTCCACTATACTGTACTAGTACCACTTATGTGCCTTTACTACTACACTCGCTCATATGTCGCATGTAATCATCACATACCACTCAGTCCACTATACTGTACTAGCACCACTCATGTGCCTTTACTACTACACTCGCTCATATGTCGCATGTAATCATCACATACCACTAGGTCCACTATACTGGCACAGATCCAACCAGTAAAGAAACCCCTTTCTCACTTGAGGCCAAACTTGGATCGAAATCAAGTGTGGGGCTCTTTGGATTTGAGGACTAATGCTTTAACCACTCGGTCACAGGAAATATTGAGGAAACTAGGTGTGTTTTAGGTACATTCGATAAGCTGATTATACTCTATCCATCAAAGGATGTATTTCTTAATATTTCTCTTTTACTTAAGTAATTCTATACTTGTAGAGTTTGTCAAACTAATATCCGTTTTATCTTGTGTAGCGAAAAATCATTCATAAATCTAATACCAATTTTCTTTAACCATAACCCTTGAAAATATAAGTTACACAAAATAATCATACAGTACACGCCTGTCCAAAGTTTAACGCCAAACTAACAAAATAGTGCTCAATTGGCAGCTTGTCATTTCGACCCCTCCCTCCACCCCCTTCCCTTCGTTAGCTAAATTTTGGCAGCTGCTGCCTATCTATATGCAGCTTTTGGGCAATAAATACCCATATCTCGGACATTTGGCAGCCGAGCTTTGAATCTTTTTGGTAAACCAAGTGTTAAACTTTAGACAGGCCTGTACTGTATATTCTGTGCTGCACCAAGAAATTTATCTATTTTTATTAGGGCTATATTGGATCATTTTATATACTTATAGATGTAAAGATTACAAGAAAATATATGTATTTAAAGATTCCTGTTTCCATGACATAATTCCAAGTCATTGATCAATTCTGGCAATAAAACCTCTCCAACACTCCCCGATAACTGTTCTCCATTCATAAAACTTATCCACTTTATGAAATTAACTACAGACAAACACCAAATGGCTAATCGATCTTAGCATTCTCTATTACATAAAACTTCTTTAAGTTAGTCGACCGTTTGTGTTTCTACAGAAAATCCATACAAGTCATTTTCCTTCCTTTGAGCTGAATGTAATTGTTATTTCATTCATGGAAAGAACTTGTTTTCTAGACGCCATGATAGACTTATTTGTTGTTGGTTTTTTTTTTTCAAGATCAATTTGAAATTAAATTGAAGTACATGTAAAATTACAAAAAAACTCCCATGATAGACTTTTTTGTTCTTTTTTTTTTTCTTTAATTTGAAATGAAAATGAAGTACAATTACAGAAAACCTCGTTATAAATCCCTTCGACAACTTTGCCGTCCTGGTTATTACCGCAGTATTTAAGGTCTCAAAATCAACCCAGTCCCTTTATAACGCAAAAATCTGATTGAACAAACGGTGGTTATGAATCGAGTTTTTATTTTACTGAATTCAACATAAACATTGCGTTAATTACTGGACGCTTTTGGTTCTAAATGAAGCCAAATCATTAAAGCACGTGTGCTTTTGATAAAGGGCAAATAATAACAAGGCGGCATATTGCTAGTTGTTCTAGACAATTTGCATGAATAAACAGAGGTAAAAATTTGCTCCCATTTGATGTCACGTAGTATTCTAAATTTTGATTTTTACATGTGACGAGTGTAGCTAGCTAAGGCAAAAGGTACTTACCCTTTCGCAGCACCCAGTCCCACTTCCTTGGTGGAAGTTAGTATGTAGAACTTAGCATGCCAGTTTTTAAAGATTTTGCTTTGTTTTTGGATTTGCGATTTGAACATGGATATGTATATTAACTTGTACGGACAAATTCAAAAGCCATATGTACACGAGTTCGAAACCTATCTGCGTGTCACCAAAGGGGTTCCGTAAACGCCCCAGTCTCAAAATGACGAGGTATTGAGGGTTGTGTCTGATTAATGGATTTATTGTAGTTCTTACTATGTACACATGTTATTTATGGTAAAAGCTTCGCGGCCAGACTGCGCTTTCTATAACCCGTTTTCATTCAGAACACTAATTAAACACAAAAGTGTTAATGTCCGCAGTCATCTATATCACGTTGAACTTATATGACTCGTTCCTTTCTTTTTGTTGTTTGGAAAATCAATTTCAGTAAAGTTTCGTGTTATCAGCTGATTTTACTAGTTAATTTCATTCAATTCAGTAAATGTATTTTGGTGCCTTAATGATGTTTTCATGTTTATTGTATAGTTATTTTGATATAAGGATTAAACCATTCATATTCCGAACGGTAATCGAAATGCTTAATTTTTACACGTGATTTGTCGCTGCTAGTAGGTCTTTGAAGAGCGTGATTGATTGATTGATTGATTGATTGATTGATTGATTGATTGGTTGGTTGGTTGGTTGATTGATTGATTGATTGATTGATTGATTGATTGATTGATTGATTGATTGATTGATTGATTGATTGATTGATTGATTGATTGATTGATTGATTGACTGACTAATTGATTGATTGATTGATTGATTGATTGATTGATTGATTGATTGATTGATTGATGACCGACCGACCGACCGATCGATCGTTCGAACGATCGATTGATTGATATTGTCTTCTGTCAAGAATATTTGACTTATATCAGCTATATGTGAAGCGGCAGGTTTAATATGCGCGCAAAGCATCATGTAAGGATGACAAAGCTATGCCTACCTTGGCGTAGAACATTGATGTTCAAGGTCTGTTCTCAAGAAAGTCGTGACTTTTTTTTCTTTATGCTGAGTGTTTGGCGAAAAATCATTCATTACCGTAAGCTTTTTTCAAGTCTTGAAGATCCGGCTAGGATTCCAACCCTGACCTTCTCTCTCCAACATACGGATCACTAAGAACGTTGTTGAATACAAACATAACATATCGATCGCAATATCCCATAAATATTTCTATAATGAAGATTAGAACGTAGTTCAAATGGAAATTTGTTTATAAATGTTGCTGAAACTATTTTCCAGTTATTGAAATTGCAAAAGTTCTAAGCCATTGCAATAACTAATAATATCACTGCGGTAGCTCAGTTGGTAGAATACTCGCTCCGTAAGTGGGAGGTCGTGGGTTCAAACCCCGACCGAGTCTGACCTAAAACTTGAAAGTGGGTTGTGACTGTTCTTTCGCCAAGCACTCGGCATTACGAAATGAAAGTCATGGTTCTTTCGGATGGGAGCTTCAAATAAACGAAGTTCCATGTCAGGATAGGCGTGACACGATAAAGAACCCTGTTGTATAATGCCATCAGCTCAACGCACAGTCAAAAATCTCTGCATTTTCGCTTATATCTGGCGACATCTCGACATATATAAATAAAATATTTTTGACTGGAACGTTCAACACTAAACTCAACTCATAACTAATAACATCATTTAAAAGCTTATACTATCCATCGGTTGTGTTAAGTTGGTACTTCAAAAAAGTTAGTGCAAAAAAGTAATATTTCTCTTTGATGGGTAGCAAAAAACAAGCATACCACATATCATGATGTAAATAGAACGGATTCTTCAAGAAATGACAGGCTTTCAAAATCTGACAAAACTGACGAAACACACGAAGTAGGTTTTTTCTTCCCCTGGTATGTGTTCTTGATAATGGAAAAGATTTCATTCATAAACATTCCATACATTTTAGCATTTTGAAAAAAAAACTCTGCCAAAAAGATTATTAATGGTATTTTTATCTAAGTTTTTGTTTATTCTGAGGGTTTTAACTTGCTGATTACAATAAAAATAACCACTTGAAATTATCGGTTTATATTACCTAAGATTATCCCAGCTACTTTAACATATTGACACTTCTGAAATGTAGCTCGCTCATTATAAACCACTACGGTAGCTCAGTTGGTATAATGCTCGCTAAGAATGGGGAAGGTCGAGGTTTCGAACCCTGGTCAGATCTGATCAAGACTTAACTAGAACTGTCTCTTGAGAGCCAAATACCCCCACCCCCAACATTTAAAGTTTTCCTGCGACCTTGACCTTTTCGATATGATCTTGGTTCAAGGTTTGGACCATGAAGATTATTCATGTGAAGTTTCATGGGAGTCGTCTAAAGCATTGATGAGATATGACCCGGACATGATTTTACACAGACAGACATGGCGATTCCTATATACCCCCGCCCCTCAAACTGTTTGCAGTGGGTATAAAAATGTAAACTTGTCGTGACTGTAAACGGTACTCGGCATTAAGACATGAAAGTCCAGCACCTTCCCTTAGACCGATATCTCATGTCACGGTAGGTGTGGAATGCTAAAGAATCTCCTGTACATTGCCCTGTGTGCAATGCAATGGTCATTTTTTTTTAAATCTATGAAACACATTTGGTCAGTCATATAATTAGGTAGATCATTTTGTACTCTAAGACAGGGGTCATAAAACTTCAGTGGTTAGGCCTTGCCCTAAAAAACCCAATATGTCTCATCGATGTTGCTTAAGGTGAAGATATCGTATTTGAAGCCAAAGCATCAAGGAGCATCAAAAATGGATATAATTAAAAAGGCACAAGATGACATTTGACCCCCCCCCCCAATCTCAAGTGAGTAGATCACAGTGTGAGAAAGTTTGTTGGTTCGCTTGCAGAAGGTCGGTGATTTTCTCCAGGTACTCCAGTGTCCTCTGACATCCCTGAGCTCCGCCTCGATATAAGTGGAAGAAATTTTATTTGAGCGTAAAAATGTTACTCAGCTAAACATGAATGCCTGCCTTTTATACTTTTTTAGAAAACTTTAATTTAACTATGTAAAAATTTGGTAAACCCTTAGGTACCCAAGCTAGGCACCATCTAACTCTGGTAGTCAAGTCTGGGCAAATAAAAACCAAAAATTATATATATATATAAACCACTTCCCCAAAAGATGTAAACGTACACGATTGTTTTCTTATGGTGTATTGATTTACTTGCTATTTCAGAACCTCTGAATTAACTAGGAAAAACAAAACGACCATGGTCAATGGTCAATGTCGTTCTGAATAAAAAAAAAATCAGGCTGGCTTTGATTACTAATTAATTTGAAAAAATCAATGAATTTGGTACTTGAAATAGCTGTATCTTAATAACAGAACAACTAATCAGGAAGGAGTTTAATTGAGCTCTCGATAGCATCTCTGTTATATATCAGATAAAAAACTGTGTTAATAGAACACACGGATTTGTATTTTCTAAATGTCCTTGTGGTATTGTGCAAGATAAAGGAAAATGCTTTGATCAAAACAATATCACACGTTTTATTTAAGTCTCATATAAAATTTTATTTTTCTAGATGTCCTTGTGGTATTCTGGAAAAAAAGGGAAAATGTTTTGAGCAAAAACAATATCACACGTTTTATTTAAGTGCCATATAAAATTTTATTTTTCTAGATGTCCTTGTGGTATTCTGGAAAAAAGGAAAAATGTTTTGAGCAAAAACAATATCACACGTTTTATTTAAGTCTCATATAAAATTTTGATAAAACGGTAAGGAGTTGAGCTGAGTAATGGTGTTTAAAGAATATTTCCTTTATAAGGAGACGTCGCCAACTATACGGGAAGGTGCAGAAATTATGACTGTGCGTTGCGATGATGGCAATATCCAGCAGGGCTCTTTATCGTGCCATGCCTACCGTATCGCAGGGCTTCGTTTATTTTAAGTTCTCATCCGAAAGAACCGTGGCTTTCATTTCGTAATGCTGAGCGCTTTTACGAAAGACCAATCACTACCCACTCTTAAGTCTTGGATTATACCCGGTCGGGATTCGAATGGTAAACATGGTATATGACATAAAGCATTGGACGCTTGATTGCTAGTGTTATTGTGTTCAGAACTGCTTCAGAGTTCCAGGCGAACGATACCTTTGGCTGCTGTCTTGTGGTTTCATTTAACATTTGTAAAAAGAGGGATTTATTTTAAGCATAGTTTGTTGCAAAATTCGCTCTTTATTGAGTAACCTTTCGGAGAATAATACAAAAATAGCTAATTTTTAGTGACTGATCACCGTTAAAAGACTTAAACTTTCGTATTACATGTACTCAAATTTCTTTTACTTTCAAAGTCTTTTCAACAAGTATGCACAATAACAATCACAAAATTCTGAAATAATCCCACCGACGAGCTTCGTTGTATAGTGTTAATATTTCGTATTATTTTATAGCAATATATGTTTCTTATAGCAATTAAACGATAAATCCCAAGGTCTTAGCGTGCAATAAATATTGATACTTTGTGCCAGTCCGAGGTTTCTCGAATAATTTTTTCATATTGCACGCTTTGTCACATGACGCTGTCGTTTATTACGTCAAACGATTGTTGTCGACGTCATCGCTGTGTTGTTGACATATTGCACTAGTACAAGAACTATCGTATTTATGTATTGTACTTTAGATGGTATTTTGCTATATAGGGTTATTAAACTGATATTGTAAAATATTGTTCCTCGTTGATTCGAAATTTTCACTCGCAACCTCGTGCAAATTTCGAGTCAACTCGCGACAATTTTTCACAATATCAGTTCACTAACTATATACGAGTATTACTTTTTTGTTACTTTTTAAAACTCTTTTTAATAAGTATGCATAATTATAATCACGACATTCTCCAATATTCCCACATTGATGTATTCATTTATAACACTTATGTACATGCAATACTGTGACAAATGAGAGTTGCATAAACAATCATTTAACATTATTATGATAGACATGTCAAAATCCATGTACATTTGGAGTGTGAATTCTATATTTGGTAATTTAATTATAGTAGCGTGAGTCAAATAAAGGTCTAGGGACAACACATGTTGTGTGAACAGTTTTTTTGTTTTATAATAATCGACCTTTTACAAAACTATTCTTTTCTGGTATTTAACAAAGTGAGTAAAATCAAAATTACATTCTACAGCCCAACTAGTCTTAAAGGTCATCTTTATATAAGGGTCACCTGCCTAAATAAAGGTCACTTTCACTGCTGGTTCCCCTAAGTGGCCTTTAAATCTTGACTGGAGTGAAAGACTATCTTACAAAGTCAACTCTTGTTGAAATGCATGTAAATGTACATATGCATCTAGTAGAAAATGTAGTAAAATACCATTATTATTATTATAGTAGATCTATGATGTCTTAAATATCACAAAACTACTTTTGTCCGAGTTCACACACACTTGACCTTCATGCACTTACCACGTGCATATAGTTCACGAGTGCACTGAAGCCGCCAAATCAGTAGGTCAAGATTCTAAAAAAAGCGTGTTCAATGTCATCAGACAATTTTATTTACATGTATTTTCTTAGCACGTGTAGAAATGTTTAAAAGGTTTCTTTAATACTTTTATTTTACACACGTGTAAATTTTGTAGTTATCTTGTCTTAAAAATTAAATGTAGAAATTTTCAAGATAAGCCATAGATAATGGAATACCTACGAACTCAAATCATCTAATCAATCCTGACATTGTCGGACCACAAAGATGCAGATCTTGTATTTATTTGCCCTTAAAACGGCATTATGGAAAACCTTGACTGGAATTTGGACTTTGAACCTGGATTTGCCATACTTTATTTAGAATATTTACCTAGTTTGTTTGTCAATCAAAGCCATATCACCCCTTGACATACATAATTTAGACGCTATCAATTAGCAAAACTATGCACTGTGGCATTTGGTGATTTGCCAAGATTCAAAGTCCGGTCCAGAGTACAAGTCAGGATCCAAGTCCAGAGCTCAATCCAGGTTTTCTATTACTAGTTTACCCTTAAAACAGACATTCGTATTATGCAATATATTTTTATTATCTACAGATCTACCAAGATAAGTAGTGGAAACTTTGACATTGACCACGGAGTTTTGGATACTGCATTTATTTGACCTTCCACCTGTATCATAAAATAAAACTAGAGCAGTCTTTTGAGCGACAAATACACACTTTCCCAATGACCAGACGAACGAACGGACTGATACTAAATGGAAGAACAACATGAGACACGTCGCCTCAATTTGGTATGTACATTGGTGCCAAGGTTGATCCAAATCCATCTATAGGTAAGGGAGATATGGAGCGGGCACGGTGTTAGGACGGGCGGGCATACGTCCAGGCGGACAGATATACAGACAAGGTGATTCCAATACAATCCACATGTTTGCGCGGGGGTAATATCAAAGCTAGTTACTGAACCTTTGGAAGTTGAGAGGAGTAATGATGTTTTACTCACCAATCAAAATTCCTACATTTTTATCGATGTCGTCAGTAGCAAATACCCGAAGAAAGCCACCAACCTTCGATAAGGCGAACTGACAAACTTTCTTATATTGAGGATCTGTCCCGCAGGGGATTCTTATCTAGGCAGTAATTCATAAACGCGTGCTTTACACCACGTGGCCAAAAAGGAGGATCCAAACTTTAAGAAGTGACGTTTGCAGTGCTATAGCTAAGCAAATTGAATAACACACGCTGTCGCTTCATAAGATTGCCGGTAGTCCAGATATCTTAACAGTTCAGTTTTTATATCGATTTAACCATAACATTGTTTTCTTTACCTTTTTAGCCAGTTCTAGACGGAAGTGCTTACCTTTCTGGAGCACCCGGTTTCACTTCCCTGGTGGAAGTTAACAGCTCTGAAGAGCGTTTACTTTTCCTTTTGGGATTGTGATTTGAACATATGAACCGGTATGTTTGTGTTTAAATCATTGCGCCAGCAAGACAAATATAAAAACTTAATCAAATAACGTATTTGTCAGACGCAGGTCATACTATACACAGATTTGCGGCCGATATTATATTTATATATTCGCAGTAGCAGTAACTTTATTATTCCTAGTTGTAAACACCGAGTTTAACATAATATAGACAGCAATTTACGTGACCAAGATCGCATCTATAGCTAATATATAAACGACATTGGCCTCAAATAAATTTTATAGATCATATCAGTGCAAAAATGTAATGTGATATTTAATGATTTTTCTTACATAAAAACTAACATTAGCATTTAGTCAACTAGAATGACCTGTCAATCGGTTTTTTTTTTTTTTTTTTTTTTTTTTTTGACGTTGAAAAGCGGGACCGAATTCTCTGAAGGGATAAACTGACTTCGAAAAAGGTGGGACTAAAATGCTCTGCCATCTGGTGGGATGTATGGCGCTGTTCAATTTAATGAAGAGCCAGCTTATGAGATATAAAAACCAGCATTTTATCATGCTAAAATTATTCGCTTTTTGTAAAATATTGTAAATATAAGTAGCTTTTAATTTGTTGTGTTTAATTTTATCGTTAATATTCGCATCAAACCGAAAGTTATTTCTAAAATCGACAGGTCTGTACTTCACCGTTGACCCATATAATAATTTGAGCCGGTGCATGCGAAAACCTACAACTTGGTCAAAATTTTCAAAATTGAGATTTTTACATATTATGAAAGTCCATAATGTTTTATACGTGTAAACAAATTTTTAAAGTAAAACACAAATCCTAAACTGTAAAAATGACGTCATAAAAACTTGGATGACGTCACAATTTATTGGTCAAGTGTTCATGAGTGCTTTCAGTTTTGCATTCAATTTTCAATACTCGAACATCGTTTAACAAAATGATTGTCACTCTTCCGACGGTGCTGGACATGTGATATCTTGATACATTAACCTGATATGGTGTAACTGAGTTTAATTGTCGGTCTCTGCTGCATAGACTTGGTGCGACTTGATCTGGTCGGTCCATAAAGGTACATGACCAACAGACCTCTTTACAAGTGTAAAGGTAGTCTCAGAATCATCGATATAACGGTCCCTAATCTTCACAAAAATTTTACCGGGTTCTGTACTTGAAAATCTTAAATGTATTGGATGTTTGTGTAAAAAAAATTCAGAATATTTATTACTGATAAATGTTATTACATTTCTAAATCTCCCTACAAACTCAATATCATGCCGACACCCACCATAAAGTTTAGTTATGATTGGTCATTTTACAAGAAAAGTAGTTTCAATTATTAAAAACATTTTGTTTACAATTTTTGAAACCCATTGTATTTTATAATTCTTGACTTAAGCGGTCATTTAAATGAAGCGAGTGAATTATAATTCTAGATTTAAAAATAAATAAATAAATAAATAAATAAATAAATAAATAAATAAATAAATAAACTTCTTTAATGCTCTGGTGCTTGTGCATTCCAATAAACATCCTATCGATTTGATACTTTGACCTATTTTATCTCAGTTAAATTTTATATCTTATAAATTTGCTGATAAAATGATCCAAAATGATACAGGACTGATCAGAAATGAGCTGATTAAAATGTTTTCCAATCTTTCAATCCCCAGTTTCTGGGCCCATAAAGATTGATTGCAATGCTTTTTATTGTTATATGCCGATTTTGTAACAGTACTAGTATCCAAAAGTGCCAACATTGATCCGACAGCATTGACGCTTTAATTGCGCAAATCCTATAGAACTCCTGTCTATGAAGCATTGTGCATGTCCTGCAATCTGCATTTATTAAAAAAGTGACTGCAGTGTTGAGTCCTGCCAAATGCACCATTCGAAATAAGTCATTGTATACATATTTTTGTTCTGTCTTGTAAAATATTTTAAATTTCTGTAATAGCAAACACAAACTGCTGTATATTTGGAATTCGCCCCTATTAATGTAAGACATCAGAATTAATACATTTATTAAAAATACAGACGAGTTCGGTACTGTTTGCCATTTTTACCCAGTGCCTGGTTCTCGTTCATTAAGTGATTCAGATGCAATTGAAAACATAATCGTACATAAAAAACCTGGATTTTACAGGGTGTCAGAAAATAAAGTGCACCCATCTGTCTATAAAAATATGGTTTATTGATCGATTGATTAATTAATTGATTGATTGAAAGGCGATCTACGTCCTAGTCAAGAATATTACACTTATATTGAGGACATCTCCAGCAAGTAGTACACTATTATTTTACCTTTGTAGTGTGTTATGTTATATGACGAATATACCCCTTGTTCCATCTCCATTGGTTTAGATTGAAAAAAGTTTGAATTGAATTGCCAAGTGCAATGAACAGGGAGGATTTTTAACGATGCCTGCGATGACACGGGGTATCGGTATTTAAGGTCTCTTCCGAAGGACTCCGTGACTTTCATTTCTAAATGCCGAATGCTTGGCGAACTTTTTCAAGTTTTTGTCAAACCCTGTCTGAAATCGAACCCATGACCTCTCACATAAGAAGCGCGCACTCTACCAACTAAGCATCCGTTGTATACATACATTCTGTGCGACGTCAAAAGAAACATTTTGTTTTGGTACAAAGGCGCAACTGGTACACTTAGTATTGAGATTTTGGATAGTTCTTCTTGTGTCTTTGTAAGACAGGTCTTAAGAACACATTTTCTTTTTTTACAAGAATGAGGGAAAAAGAAACGGGAATTCTTTTTTAGAAAAGCTGTACTCCTACTGTTTTTCCCGTCATATCCAAAATTAAAAACAAAACATACAGATGTGGGCGTTTTGGGTTTTTGGTCAAGGAATGTCCAAAATGCCCTAATGCATTTCTTAGCATAGCATGCGCAAGTGACCAAGTTTTTTTCCCCGCCGATACAAAGTACACACATGTGGTATTTAAAACAAATAGTTTAAAATTAAATATATAAAGTTTAAACAACAACTATATGAATAACATAGGCAAATGGCACTTTATCCTTTAGCAAAACACGTTTTCTGATATATTTCATGAATTGACCTTCTACTTTCATTAGGGTGGAATATCATCTCGACCTCTAAATGGGGAAGGAAATGGCACCTCGTTCTCATCTGCATAATTAATTATGTAATTCACAATTATTTCAACGCCATTAATATTGATTAAGAGGCCGCGGTGGCCTAATGGATAAGACGTCAGTCTACAAATCCAGGGTCTCTGACCGCTCTGAGTTCGAGTCCCGCTTAGACCACATGTGGGAAAGTAAGTTTTCTTTGCTGTTGGCCTTTACTGGTTTACCTGGTATCAGTTTATGGACTGGGGAAATGTTACGCTTGTCTGCGACGTACTCGGCGCGCTAGCACCTTAAAAGCCGCCCTGAGTGCGCGCTAGTACAAGGCAGACCATACAACACACTCGCAACTCACATGCAAACATGAAATTGTTCATAGATTAATCCATAGAGATTAATAAAATAGCTCTCGTCGCAAATAGCTGAAAAATTGCTGATACGACGTTAAGCAACATTCAACCAACCAAGCTATTAATATTGAAGTCATTATGAGGTTTTTGAACCCTGTTCCCATGTGTTCTTGGATCATTTAAATTATTCTTCACATGACGGATGATAAAGCTTTAACCAATTTCTCTGATGGCATACCGTATCTTAAATACTACTCGACAAATTACTGTACGTTTAAGGTGAAATTATGGTGCTAATTCTGTCTCTCTCCTCGTTTTGTTTGTATTCTTTGGTTGTCTTATACTTCATACTAATGGACCCTATCATGCAATCTTCCCGCTATGGTGAAAAAAAAAAAAAAAAAAAAAAAAAAAAAAAAAAAAACGTCAGTGGGATTCGAACTCCCGGAGCCTGTGTTAGATAAAAAGTGTAAATCCAAAGTCGTATCCACTACACCACGACGACCACATATCCAGCGCAAAATTATACAATGTATAAAATTTGTTATGTCACCGCTAAGGCCAGTAACTCTTCATTTGTTTACATTCACAGACGTACCCACGGTACTGTTTCTGGATCTTGTTACCGATAGGCTAATATTTAATGTAGTTGTTATATCGCCATTGAAAAGACATATAAAATCGTAAGACACATATTATTAAACATGTATGTTATTCAATAACTCAAGTAAACCCCGGGTGATCCACACATAATCTTCCCGGGTCATATCTCTCTCTCTCTCTCTCATTTAGATAAAATTGGGAAAATGTTTGTATTTATTATAATTTATAATTTTGTATTATATTATTAATATTGATATAAATATTTATAAAACGTGACCAATATAAGTTTCGAATATTTTTAATACAACCATCCCCATACTCCGAAGATACATGACCGAAAATGAGTGCTCGTCCACAGCTACTTTAAGCCCGTATAAATGCTGTAAAAACATATGGATGAATTAAAAAACTCAACCTCATCTGTCTTCCCTTCAGTTACCATATCTTACCACCCCAACACTTAAAATCACTCCGTTAAAATCAGTTTTAACTTCAACTCGTTCTAAAAGTTAAAACGTCAAACTTGTAAATTGACGCACAATACTTGCAGTTGACTTCCGTGTTTGTGACGTAACTTCGTCGCGATTTTTCTCAATTGTGACGTAATTGCCAAGTTGTAGGTTTTCGCATGCACTGGCTCATTTCATAAAATAAGCCACACACATATGTTTGATAAATCATAGAATCCTGAATTGATAAGTACAAATTTAATTCTTAGATTGATGAACCAATGAAACTATGTATCGTGCATTTATTTGACCTTTGGCCTACATCACTGGAAATTCCGATGTCATACATTTTTCTGTTCATGATAATTGTAGAATTGTGAATAATTTAACGGGATTGTCAGGATGTTACAATTCTAGTAACTGATAATAAACACATAATTTTAGATAAGAAACCATCTTCCTTATCTTGGGAACATTCTGAAGCAAAATTGTACAGTACAGGCCTTTCGAAATTTTAACAATGAACTAACAAAAAATGAGGCGAAAATCGGCTGCAGAGTGGCTGGCCAACATATGAATAGCTAGGGGCAGATAAGCTGAGAAAAGATAGATAGCAGCTAGCTGTCTATGTATATAGCTAATTGGAAACCGAGATGAAATGCGGTTTTGGCACTAATTCGTTGACCTTGTAAAAACTTTCGACAGGTCTGTACTGTATATCAAGTCATTTCTGCTGTGGTAATGAGATTTTTTAAGGATTGTAATACTTCAAATAATTTCTTTGATAAACCCTGCAGTAAGTGCACCGTGTGTTTTAGTATAGAAAAATTAAAGATGATATATTCATTTGTACTAAAATACATTGTTTCTGCACAGATAATTTCGAAATTAACTATAACTAAAACTACCTCTATGATATTGGAGTTTCATACCGATATAACATGACACAGATTTCATTATGCTTGTTTTTGCTTGTTTTGATAAACAATTCATCAGCCAATGCAGGATCTCGGTGGTCCCATGGTCTAAATTGCTCTCTTAAAGATCACATTGCATCTCGCTTTCTAGGCTCGAGTCCCATTCGATACAGTTTCCTAGTGATGTGGGAAAGTGTCACGGTCCGCTTGTCAAAGGTCTGTAGTTTTGTCAAGGTACTCCAGTACTTTCCAACACGAAACAAGTGCCAAAACCTTGACTGGGGCTTAACATTCCATGAACACACTCCATTCCACCCTACTCCACTTCTCAGCCTAGATGATAAATAAAAGTCATATTCCCACCTGTTGGTTCAAGGCTATTCTTGCTTTTTCATATCATTTTACCCTTCCGGAGCACCCGGCATCACTTCCCTGGTGGAAGTTCACGTGTCTAACCTAACTTATCAGTTCCAAAGTTTTTACTTTGCTTCTGGATTGTGATATGGACATGGATTAGTATATTTGTTTCAATTTGGTTTATATCATTTTTGAAAACCTTAACCAGAATTTCACATTCTGGTTCAAGGCTATTTTCGTAATTCTAGTTATGTCACTTTGAAATCTAAAAGCTCGAGTATTCCCGTTTTCCCCACTAGTTCTGACCAGGCGGCCTCCATATAAGTGGAAAAATCTTGACTGGGGCGTAAAATTCCATGAACCCACTCCATTTCACTCCACTCCTCAGTCTAGATGATAAATAAAAGTCCATAAACCAAACCTAATTCCACCTGTTGGTTCAAAGCTATTTATTTTATATCAGTTTTGAATATCTGAATGAGAATTGTGCATGCTGGTTCAAGGCTAGTCATATCACTTTAAAATCTAAAAGCTCGTGTAGGTAGTCAAGAACATATCATTTTTAAAAATCTTTAACAGAATTGTAGATGCTGGTTCAAGGCTAGTTTAGTAATTTAGTCCATATCACTTTAAAATCTAAAAGCTCGTGTAGGTAGTCAAGAACATATCATTTTTGAAAATCTTTAACAGAATTGTACATGGTGGTTCAAGGCTAGCTTAGTAACTCTGAAATCTAAAAGATCGTTTAGTAGTGCTATTTCATAGCACTTTGAAATCTACAACCTTGAAATCTACAGCCTTAAAATCTACAAGCTCGTGTAGCTAGTCTAGAACATGTCATTTTGAAATCTACAGCCTTGAAATCTATAAGCTCGCTGTTGCTATAATGCTATATCATTTATTTTGAAATCTTAATGCGCGGTAAGCTAGTGTATACAATATCATTTAGAAATCTGAAATATCGTTCAAATCATAAAAATTTTAACTTACATAAAACAAATACGTGTGTGTAAAACTGCACGTAGTATTTCTATCAAAGATGAGCCAGAGGGCCAAAGATGATGAAGAAGATTAATAGTAGTATTTCATATCTGTAGTTTTTTCTTCAATAGATTCATTCTACGTTTTACTTTGATATAATATCTTCTCTTTGTTAGTAGGTCATGCTAAAACATAGCTCCCTTGGTTTTGCTTGAAATAGGCCATGTCATGAAATGCTGTTTTGAAAAATCAAATCCAAACAAGAGGTATTTGTATTTCCGGGTCACTTAGTACCAGTACCATCTCCAATCTAGAACGCATTTGATTTAGTGTTCATTTATTTTCGTTTATACATATCCACGTAGTTAAATTTTCACGTTTTTAAGACATGCACAAAGTATGGTATAATTTTCGCTAGGTATTAATATTCGCTCAAAAAAAACGACCGCGACATAAGCGAATATTAGTACTTCGCGAAAAAAAAATGCGTTTACAGTTAATTATATTAACACCAGTCAATTTGCCTTCCTGTTTAGAGGTCATAGCACCACACATAATTGTAGTTACACAGACTTTCTATTTAATTAATAGAAATCGTGTCAGCATTTCAGGAAGCTTATTCTGATAATTCTGATAATTGCATTTACGACCAGTTGTTCAATGACCTAGATAATTGACCTATATATTACATTGCGGTTAATGCAAAATAATTTTAAAAAGTGTTTTTTATTGATTCTTAAAATTGTTTTCAATTTGCAGACATTTAATTTAACACTAAAATTGACACCATTAGCTAATTCTTTGCTTTTATATGCTGCTTAAGAAATTGGCTAAAACCTTCATTTCCTTTTAGCGTACGTTACTTCACAACATGAAGGTTAAGTGGCAAGATCAGCACAGCGCCACACACAAGGGTGAATACTGGAAAAAATAGAGCAAATTAAATATCAGATGGAAATAATCACGTAATGCAACATGCCATCTCCTTCTAGTCTAGTGGGCTTGATGTTAATGGAACTGCAAGTAAGAAAAGGTTTTCCTTGTTGCAGTCAACTATTGGTTTAACGGAACCGCAAGTAATTATAAGAAAGGGTTTTCCTTGTTGCAGGCCACTATTGGTGGAACTGAGTAGTGCGACATTGCAATAAGTGCAACATCTAAAGGTCGAAATTTTGCGCCCAGTACAATAAAAAACAAACATCTCTGTCCAAGTCTGAATCACAATCCCAAAGCAAAGCAAAAACTGGCAATTTAAAGTTAAACATGTGACCTTCAACCCCCACCAGATAGGTGAGACCGGGTGCTCTGGAAGGGTAAGCATCTTCTGTTAAGCTAGCTACACCGCTAGCTACACAATCCAGATCATAATTATTTGAACAAAACAAACGAACCAAATACACTATATATGGAATATTGCATATACGGTGTATTTGGTTCGTTAGAATAGCCCGTTTCCGGGATAGTCCGGAATCCCATTTTGTGTAGTATAATATCGGATCACGTGGTCAAAATTTTAGGCATCCGTACTTCCGGTTTACTCCCGTGTTTACACGATTTCGAAAGCTTTCTTCAAATTATCATTTTATCATGGCATTTCGTCAACTCTTAGTTCCAGAATTAAGAAGGCTTGTAATTGTCTTACTGAAAAGTTTGATTAGAATTTGTTGATAAATTTAAGTTGATCTTACAACAATTGCATGACGTACCCATCATCCATGTCTTTGCATGGGCTCCTGGTGGTTTCAATTTAAAATTGAAGTGGCGGCCCTTGTCGGTGTATCATCACCTTAATTATTCCATGGGAATAGTTCTGGATAATCGGACTCACTCAAATGCCGACTACACATCCTGTGCCAGGGTTTTGGATCGTAGTCGAGAGGGTGTCTAATGGCATTTAACCATTTCCTCCTTTTTCTTGTGTCTTTCTTAGTTGGAAACAGTAAAAAATTAATATCTTCCATGAAAGGATATTTTCTGTGACCTTTCCTACCATGGGAATCGCATTCCGGTATCGCACACCAATACTTTGCCTTCTACAATCAATTCACAATCAACCAAATTTTCTGGTATATGCAACTATGCGTCCTTCACAACAAAACCGGAAGCATAAATTTTTCCCGGAGGTGTATTATAAAATACAGATCCGGACAGGATATTAAGTAACCCAGAAACGTCCTATTACAAAGAAACTACCAGTGACGTCAAAATCACTTGTGAGCACATTCGCTTCAGCAATTTGTTTCAATGTTTAAAAAGCATATTAAATGCAATTATTTACTAGTATTTCAATACAATCATCTTTGTGGAAACAATGCACAGCCACATGTTATAGTGAGCAGGGAAGTAAAACAAACAGATTTCAACTTACGCCAGTGTTGTTTCAGTGAGTTGATTGGTTTACTTTATGTTGCAATACCTTATGTACGCTGTCACACAGTGATCTAGCAGTGTACAAAGATATAAGAAAGTTCCTGTGATTGCATTTAAAATCTAGAAATTCAATT
Source organism: Anadara kagoshimensis (assembly GCA_021292105.1). Lineage (NCBI taxonomy): Eukaryota > Metazoa > Mollusca > Bivalvia > Arcoida > Arcidae > Anadara > Anadara kagoshimensis. Next base: position 32,165,665 of record CM037875.1, on the reverse strand, counting down.
GATTTTCAAAGTGATTTCACATATTTACTACATGCAGACTTGAACATAGTTTTTCAATTTGTTAAAATAGTCTTTTAATCCATTAAGCCCAATCAATATCACTGAGCACGATACATGCAATTTACGAGTTTCAACCGATTTATATCTCCATTGCAGCCAGGGGCGTAGCTGGGGTGTTTATGATGTGGACGCCTAAAGAGGGCAGGGGGTTTGGGGGCCGCCCTGATGCGAATTTTCGGGCGGCCCTCCAGGGCGCTATTTATCAGAATTTTTCTTATAATTTTATGCTATGCTGTGGTAGTTTTTGTCGTTCTTTTGAGGACTGGTTCATTCTTAAACTTGAAGACGAGATACAAGGGGATCTGATGTTGTATGGCATAAGCACTACGAAAACAACACACTCAATAATTGAGAAAGTCAAGTTAAAATGGGAGTTCAACTAATATAGTGGTGAGGTTAAACGGAGGAGAGGAAATATATTTGTAAATAACTTGCGTTAATACATAATGAAACGTGACAAATGGCTAGTAGAAGTTCTTTAATCCAATTGTTAACAGGCATTCGTATCTAGGCATAAGAGTTAGATCATGATTATGTGCGAGAACAACAAGATAAAGTCATTCGTTGTTTCCTTCCAGCAAATTCCTCAATGATTTTGTTTATGTCGATGTCAGTGTCCCTGTAAGAATGAATGAGGGCCAGTGAGGAAAACCTCTCGCCGGTCATAGTGGACCTCAAGTAAGTCTTGAGACGCCGCATAACGCTGAATGACCTTTCAGCAGACGCGGGTGACACTGGCATGGATAGGAGAATTTCATTATTCGGTATATGCATGGATACAGCTCGGGCCTTCGTATTGCACGTAACGTGTTGACCAGCGTTGACGGTTTGTCGTCGATATCAGCCCATCTGGCTTTCCATCGCTGAACCTCCCGATCGAATTCCTGGTTATCAATCGCTGGTATGTCGTCTCCGAATGCAACGTACAAACTAACGGTCTTCTCATATGTAAGAGCATGTAGCTCAGACGGCAACAAGTACTGGGCATTGAATCTCGGTTTATTGAGTATCAGCCGGTCTGTTAGTTCGGTGATCAGATGGTAATTTCCGGTGAAGACCAACGGTTTGGTATAAGAAATATATTATATTCTCTCTCTCTCTCTCTCCTCTCTCTCTCTCTCTCTCTCTCTCTCTCTCTCTCTCTCTCTCTCGTTTTTTTTTATTTTGCGAAAACGATGTGGACGTTTTTTGCGTACAGACGTACGCCTGGCTACGCCCCTGGCAGCTTTTCACTGATTTTTTAGGCCGCGATGGCCTAATGGATTAGACATCAGTCTATAAATCCAGGGATATCACCGCTGTGAGTTCGAGCTCCTCTAAGACGACATTTGGGAAAGTGAATTTTCCTTGCCGTTGGCCTTTACTGGTTCACCTGGTATCAGTATAATGTGACTGGGGGAGTGTTTCGCTTGTCTGTGGCGTACTGACTCTGTGACCTAGCACGTTAAAGTTGCCCTGAGTGTGCTCTAGTACAAGGCAGACCATAAAACACACTCGCACTTCACATGCATACACAAAATTGTTCATAGATTAATCCATAGAGATTAATAAAATAGTTATCGTCGCTAATAGCTGAAAAATTGCTGATGCGACGTTAAGCAATATTCAACCAACCAACCAATCCACTGAACTTTTGAACCATTCGGTAAACCTCATTAATCTACTTAGTTGTCTCTACATTACAATGATCCAATTGCAGTTGTGTTATATTAGCACATATTAAGGTGTGTCATATTTCACACTGAAATATTTAGTCGATACCGTAAACGTGGTTGTTTTCGCGAATAAAATTTTCGCAAAATCGTTTTGTTGGCATTTTGCGAGGGGCTAATTTTCACGTTTTTTCCAATCTCGAGACTAGTAGCATATGAAACACGACTTGACGTTATTTTTGCGATGGTGAAATTTTTGCAACTTTACAATTCGCGCTAATAGGGAATACTTCCACCAAGCTAATAATTACCACATTTATAATAAAACATTTGAATTGAAAATAACTGTCATTACCATAAAATTCTATAAACACTATAAATACATGCCAATAGCAAAAGTTTAAACCTAGCCAATCTAGTCGCATAGATATTATACAAGTTAAATAAATACATTGTGTCAAAACACTATTGCAACCAACCAACATAATTCCGTAATGATTTTCAGAAAGGCATTATCAAAGCCAGGACAATACATTGCCGTATTCTGAAGGGACAAAACTTGGCCATTATTCAGAGCTCGAGTCCATCGAAGCTGTAAAATATTGCCTTGAACTTTCACAAATGATACAGCATTTAACATACCAAAAATAATTCCTATGTTAGCCACTTAAACTAGTCTTTGTTATAGTATAAGAACCATGGTAAGTGATGAGTTCTGCTTATTTAATGCCTTTTTATTGCCTGTCTATTGGCGATTATTTGTTTTCAAGAGACAGCTGTTCAAGAAACATACATTCATCTTAGATATTAGAGGTTATTTGGTTGGAAACAACAAATGATATTTTGGATAAACTATTAGTAACACAATGTTTGCCCCAGAGAGAAACTAGATTAAGGTCATGAAACACACAAATAAAAGAAATATATTGTTGTTGTTTTTCTTTTCAATAAATCGTGGTAATTTTTAAGGTCAGAAAATTTCTGTTTCAATCAACATATCGTCAGTCTCATTTTAAATATCCCGGATGTTTTATTTGTTGGTTTTTTTGGGGGAGATTGGGGTTTTGTTTTGTAACTTGATTACTTACCACACTTTTCCAACAAATTTCAAACCCAAAAATGAGTCAAGATCGACCGAGATAATTTGTTTCAATAGGATGCTTTTGGTGTTTATCGAGTTAATTTGTTTCAATAGGATGCTTTTGGTGTTTATCGAGTTAATTTGTTTCAATAGGATGCTATTGGTGTTCACAGAGTAAATTTGATATTGGTGTATGTTTGTATGAAAAATTAGACATGGCGATTGGAGGTCATCTAGTCATACCGTAACCACACCACCACCACATATTTACTCCAGTGCTTTTTCAAAGTCAAAAAATTTATAATCAATGGTCCCAATATGTGTTTGTTTTGACCGTTTTATCATTTACTGGTATTATTTCGTGTTGTTGTTCTGTTGGCTGTTGGCGGATTTTTTATTTTTATTTTTTTTTTATTTTTTTTTTCAAATTCCATTATTCTATATCAAAATGCCGAATCTCCGTGTGCTTTTGTTATTACTAAGAATTACTGTAGTCATTTGAAATCTAATAGAAGCAAACCCTAGTGTGAGAAAATTGGCAAGTTGGCTTGTCGAAGGTAGGCAATTTCTTAATTGGCACTCCCGGTTTCCTCCACCATCCCATAACTCACCGACTCGATAAAAGTGAAAGAATATTAACTTAAGCGAAACACACTTCTAGCATCTCGCTTCCAATACATAAAAGAAATGTCACATAACGACTTATGTTTTTCTAATGCAAATCGCAACTCGGAGCACAGAACAACAAACATCGTTGTATAACGAAAGGCAAGGCACATACGAACTTCGTGTGAAATATTTTGATTGCTTCGGCAACACGGAAGTAGATATCAAACTTAATACAATGTAATAAACAAATCATAGAAACTGTTACAAACATTACGTGTGCGTGTGTGTTTACGTTCGTCTACACGTGCCATGAGAGATACGATCTAACTCAGCTGTGCCTGATATAAATCACATTGCATTTCATCTTACAGGAATCGTAGAAAACAAAGAGTAGAGTGAAGTGAGTGGAGCGGAAAAATTAAGGCTTATGAAGATTCTTTCGCTCATATCGAGGGGGGGGGGGCTGTTCTGGAATGGAGTAGGAAACCGGAATGCCCAGAGGAAAACCGCCGTTTTCGGCACGTGAACTGATAAACTTTTTTCAATTAGAACTAGTGTAATTGGAACGGGTGCTTTAGACCATTCAGATACCGATGTCGGATAGGATTGGATTGGAGTTTTGATCTGTCGTAATTCTTGGATCGAACACCTGGATGCATTATCAGCATTCATTAAAATACAACCCCATCTATTTGTGAATCCTAACAAGTTTTAAGTCCGGTCCAATTTAATCCACAGCTTCAACTTCATGGAATTCAATCGGGCAGTCCACATTTTACACTATACACTACTCTGGCTTGGTAATTCGGTATAGTACTAGCTGCTTTGTAACACACTTCAGTACTGATTACCAAAACAACAAGTGATACTGACATTAATGGGTATATGGTACCTACAGTAACACAAGGGGTGTTTTAGTATCAAGTTAGAAAAGTGCAAATCGTGCGTTTATATAAGAGAACATAGTGACAAGCCACTCAGAAATGGTGATGAGCACAGCACATCTTTAAACTCTTAAGAGCATTCTGTGACTGTTTGGTTCATTTTTAGAGCATCTTTGCGTTGTTTCGCTCACTTTTGCCTGAAATATCTCGTGCACGTTGTACCAGTGTTTCATTTGGAGTCAAATAAAATTTGTCTGATATTTGGCCATCCTTCGGGAAATTATTAAGAGTGGGTGGTGTAATTGCGTTGTACACCCCAGTCAAGATGCTTACACGATTATCTAGGCTGTCGGTTCTGTGTTGGTTTAGGAGACCGGAGTACCGAAGAAGACACCGACCTTTCGGCAGACGAACTGACAATTTTCCCCATTAGGGTCTACCCCGACTGGAATTCAAACCCAAGTGATGAAAGAAGCTGTGATCCGACAGTTTGCACTTTGGATCATTCGGCCACCGGATTCTTCAGTCAGTTATTGGAGTCATCTATTTAGAAATGGCTATGAACATTCACTGGCATTCATCCGAGTTCGAATCAAATTCAACTTCCATGCAACTTCTTTGGATAGGTAGCTCAGTTGGTAAATATGCTCGCTTCGTAATTGGAAGGTCGTGGGTTCAAATCTCGACCGGGTCTGACCCAAAACTTGAAAGTGGGAAGTGGCTGTTCTTTCGCCAAGGACTCGGCATTACGAAATGAAAGTCACGGTTTTTTCAGATGGGAACTTAAAATAAACGAGGTCCCGTGTCACGGTAGGCTTGGCACGATAAAGAACCCTGCTGTATAATGTCATCAGCGCAACGCACAGTCAATTTCTGCACCTTAGTCTATAGCTGGCGACGTTTTGATAAAACTGAAATATTCTTGACTGTGACGTTTAAAACACCATTACTCAACTCAACTCTTTGAACAACATTTAAGATAAATCAGATTTGATAATTTTGTTCTAAGTACTAAATAACCCACAGTATTGCTCCCAAATTTTACACGTTTTTCAAAACGTATACTACATTACTTCTCTAAGTACATGCACTAAGTACTAAATAACTCGCAGTGTTACTACCAAATCAGTTCACACACTTTCCAACTCGCATATATTACCTTTCTGACATTTGCCAAAAACGAATTCTTCACTTCACTTTGAGGAGTATTTCTGTATTCTTCTGCCCTAATTTGTGACTTAGTTCATCTTAATTTGACGGGTGCGAAATAGAAGGTCATCCAGGGCATCTGTTGTTGTTGTAACGTTGTTTAGCGTTGCATCAGAACACGACGAGATCAAAGCTGTACTAATCTCTCAAGGTCCGTGTAATGTCCGAGTATAGTTGATGGTTTGTAACTCGCATTCAGGGCATCTACCCAGGCGCTACTCACAGAGTCGGTACGTCACAGACAAGCATATCACTCCCACGTGTGACAACCAAATTATCCTGACAGCAGATGAACCAGTCGATACTCTGTCTTCTTAATACCCTACGACAGGCGAGACAGCAATATCTTATGTTTTACCCGGCGGGAGTTTGAACCCACAGCCTCTGGAGCGTGAGGTACACGCTCTTTCACTAAGTCTATGGCGGTTCCAAGACATCTGGTTTGCTCCTCACCTCTATTCGTTCGTCAGATATGTATTTTTTGTGCTTTGTCGCATTTTTGAAAACACAGGATTGGTATTGATATAAAACCTGTCTTGTGTTCAAGCATGCCATGAAAAGGGGGTCGGTTGTCAAGTGGTTTAAAGCGCACACTTACTGTCCACATCGCCTCTCATCGATTAGGTTCTAAATCAATTGATTCTAGTGAGATAAAGTCCGTCAGTTTGGTGGTTTTCTCCAGGTTTTTTAAGCTTCCTTTACCGTTAAAGGGCGTGAAATGCCATCAGGTAAGATGTCACCAAGTACAGATATAGACTAGAAAAACTGTGAGCCACAAGCTCACAAAAAAATACCCCCGCTCCCCCCACATAAAAAAAAATCCATCGGATCATATTTTTAAATAGGAGATGTACATCTACATGATATCACAAAGATTGTGTGAAAGTTTCATGAAAATCCATTGAAGGGTTTAGGAGGAGTTGCGGATAAGAGATAGGTACCCTAAGGTGTAACGGAAGAACGGACGGACACACCTATCACTATATACCCCCACTTTTTAAGCGGGGGTATAAATATAAAATAAATTATATTTAATGATTATCTAGTACAGACCTGTCGAAAGTTTAACAACGACCAAACGAAAACAGAATCGAAGCTCTAGTCGGGTATCTAGTAACCGAACAACTCTCGAGAGACCGATAGGAACTGCCGAGAGAAATAATGAGGGACTTGGATGAGCTGCTGATTCGGTACCACTGTTCGCCAGCTTATTAGTTTTAACCTTTGAACAGACAAGTACTGTAAATAAATTACCTATTTGTACCTGGACATCTGACATTAGCGAACCAATGTAACCAAATGACCTACGGATTGAATTACATTTGTAAATTGTATCAATTCGTTTAAACCGAGAAAACACACACAGTATTACAATATATTTAAGCGGCTTTTACATGGAGTTTTCACGCAATTTGAACCGAACACTGCTGTAACTGACAAGAGAACTTAGCGTTTAGAGGTGATCAGCTATATAAATCCAAGTGTCCTACTTCTAATTCGTTATTTAGATAAAAGTTCATAATTCAAAATACCAATGCAGTGCCCACAATAAATTTTAAAAATGAAACTCTTTTATCTCTATATTAACCTTTTTAAATAATGCATTTATGTCCATGTCCGTGAAAACTAATTATCCCAGAAAAAGCATTCATCGGAAGGTTTCCATCTGTATCAGGCCCGTAGTATCCGGGGGGGGGGGGGGGGGGGGGGGGCAGGGGGGCCGGCCCCCCCCCCCCCACTTTTTTGTGGACTTATAAAAATATTTTAGAAAAAATGTATGAAAACCTGTTAAAAATAAACTTGTATAACTTCATGAACGCGTAAGCTATATAATTTTAATCTTTGTGATAGTTTTACTGAAGCTAGCATGTGATTGTCGTTTTTAAAATAGTGTGTAAACAAAGGTCAAATCCGGACTGGAGAACATACGGTACCGTTTCCTATTCCGCGTGTTATCATTCTAGAGTGACTTCCGAAATTGTATTGGAGACTTTTAATTTTATGTTATATAATCACCATGTATCAGAGTATATTGTCCAGAAATATTGCGGAAATAAAAAAAATCAAGTTGAAACAAGAAACAATATTGGAAGACAGAATCAAATTGAGAATGCAGGAAATGACGTCTCAGACCTTCTGATTTTTAAAAATTTTCCCAGACCCCCCTAGTGCTATCTCAGGTCTTTCAGAGCCGGTATCAAAAAGTTCTGTCATATTATTTGTGGAAGGTTCGTGGTCCTACCAAATTTTTTCCAAAGAAATCTCTGTGTTCTCCACCAATAATTTTGGTAATCCGTTAGTACAACTTTGTGAATTTTTATAATTAAAATTAGAAATTGTATGTAAAATGTGCCGATTAAACCACCTGCTGATTGATATATGAGAATGCAGGAAATGACGTCTCAGACCTTCTGATTTTTAAAATTTTTCTGGGGGGCATGCCCCCAGACCCCCTAGTAGGCTCGGGCACTTCGTGCCCTCGAAGTCGAATTACACAAAATGTGCCCCCCCCCACTTTTAAAAACGTTGCTACGGGCCTGTGTATTCTTTCCTAAAATGAATTCTAACTGCACAAAATGATGAAATCGAGCTATTTTGAATATTTCTGTGGAAAAATACTTTCAACAGGTACAAATGAAAGTTCTACCGTTTATAAATGTACTGCTATCGAACTTATAGAATAAAAAATACAGGCTCGTCAAAAGTTTACCATTAAACGGATAATCGGCACCTCATCTGGGCACCTTGTCCAACAATCTCCCCAGTGTGTCCCTTGTCAAGGTCAACAATTTGTCCAGCACATTTTGCTGGATCGTGTTGACTTTGCACCTACAAGGGATACTTTTTATTCAGCAATATCAATGCAAGATCTTTTTAGTAATGTCAGTGGACATCAAATTTTAAACTTCTTTCGGGAAATTAAAATATAATTGGTTTTTTTTTTTTTTTTTTTTTTTTAGTTTTATCATTTTTCGACCGCTTTTCCATATAACATTACCCAGGGTTGACTTCCTTTCCTTAGCTCAGTGTTGAACTAGACTTCTTTTCTTTAGCTCGGTGTTGAACTAGACTTTTTTTCGTTAGCTCAGTTTTGAACTAGACGTTTTCCTTAGCTCAGTTTTGAACTAAACTTCTTTTCCTTAGCTCAGTGTTGAGCTAGTCTTCTTTTCCTTAGCTCAGTGTTGAACTAGACTTCTCTTCTTTTCCTCAGCTCAGTGTTGAACTAGACTTCTTTTCTTTAGCTCGGTGTTGAACTAGACTTCTTTTCGTTAGCTCAGTTTTGAACTAGACTTTTTCCTTAGCTCAGTTTTGAACTAAGCTTCTTTTCGTAAGCTCAGTGTTGAACTAGACTTCTTTTCGTAAGCTCAGTGTTGAACTAAACTTCTTTTCGTAAGCTTAGTGTTGAACTAGACTTCTTTCCCTTAGCTCAGTGTTGAACTAGACTTCTTTTCGTAAGCTCAGTGTTGAACTAGACTTCTTTTCGTAAGTTCAGTGTTGAACTAGACTTCTTTTCGTAAGCTTAGTGTTGAACTAGACTTCTTTCCCTTAGCTCAGTGTTGAACTAGACTTCTTTTCCTTGGCTCAGTATTGAACTAGACTTCTTTTCGTAAGCTCAGTGTTGAACTAGACTTCTTTTCGTAAGCTTAGTGTTGAACTAGACTTCTTTCCCTTAGCTCAGTGTTGAATTAGACTTCTTTTCCTTGGCTCAGTATTGAACTAGACTTCTTTTCGTAAGCTCAGTGTTGAACTAGACTTCTTTTCCTCAGCTCAGTGTTGAACTAGACGTCTTTTCCTCAGCTCAGTGTTGAACTAGACTTCTTTCCCTTAGCTCAGTGTTGAACTAGACGTCTTTTCGTAAGCTCAGTGTTGAACTAGACTTCTTTTCCTTGGCTCAGTGTTGAACTAGACGTCTTTTCCTCAGCTCAGTGTTGAACTAGACGTCTTTTCCTCAGCTCAGTGTTGAACTAGACTTCTTTTCGTAAGCTCAGTGTTGAACTAGACTTCTTTTCCTTGGCTCAGTGTTGAACTAGACGTCTTTTCCTTGGCTTAATGTTGAACTAGACTTCTTTTCCTTAGCTCAGTGTTAAACTAGACGTCTTTTCCTTAGCTCAGTGTTAAACTAGACTTATTTTCCTTAGCTCAGTGTTGAAGTAGACCTATTTTCTTTAGCTCAGTGTTGAACTAGACTTTTTCCTGGGCTCAGTGTTGAACTTTCGAACCTTCATCCTCACTTCTCATGGAATTGGATTTCAAAACGTTGAATAGACTAATTAATTTCAATTTGTTTGTTGGTGATAACAATGTGTTATAGACTTGAATGTATAATCCCTATGAGTCAGATGTGCTATCATTGGGTTGTGTAATTTTTTAAAACAAACATGCTGTGTAACAACTCCTAATGAAGTCCGACGCCTAATGAAGTCCGGACTTCATTAGGCGTTGACAATTTCGACGCCTAATGAAGTCCACAGATTGGGGCTCCAGACGAGGAGACTTTTTGATATTACCAAAAAAAAGTCTCAAAATTTTACGACTTCAATTTAGACCAACTAGCAATAGCAACGTACATTCAGGCACATACATCGTGTGCTTTGTCCAACGGTACCATACCCCGCAAAAATGTTTAGGGGGTATTAATACGAATCACCCTGTCAGTCCGTCCGTCGGTCCGTCAAAATATCGTGTCAGCTTTACATATGTAGCTTCCATGTCTATGAATGGATTTTAATCAAACATGGAACCAAAGTTATTGTCCGTCTGTCCGTCCGTTCGTCCGTCTGGATGTTGGAAAAGGGAGGTATTTGTCTCTCCAAAGACCGTTATAGTTTTAACTCTTTTTGGGGAGGCATAAAAGGTACCAATCGAGAACTATTGTTTAAATAATTGTAATCTAAGAATTTTACGGATGCAACTTGATTGCCTGATTGATTGATTGATTAATTGATTGATTGATTGATTGATTGATTGATTGATTGATTGATTGATTGATTGATTGATTTGTTAAATGTTATTTTTAGATCTAGTCAAGAATATTTACTTATATCGAGACGTCACCAGCTATAGATGAAATATTTGAAGTTTTTGCCTTTGAGGTGCGTACAGTGTACAGGGAGGGTCTCCAACGAGCCATACTTTCTGTGATACATTGTTATCATGTGATGCATTGGTTTATCAGGTCTTTCCCGAAGGACCCCGTGACTTTCATTGCTACATGTAAATGACATTAGCAACACCCTGCTATTGTTTGCA